>CAUYON010136710.1:0-11538 GCA_963573935.1 Arctocebus calabarensis | reverse complement strand
CCAGGCACTGTGGCGGGCGCCTGTGGTCCCAGCTACTTGGGAGGCTGAAGCAAGAGAATCGCTTAAGTCTAGGAGTTGGAGGTTGCTCTGAGCAGTGATGCCATGCCACTCTATCTAGGGCAATAGCTTGAGGCTCTGTCTAAAAAAAAAAAAAAAAAAAGTCTAAAGTGGTATGGTTCGGTGCACATAGCCCAGGAAGCAGGGCGCCAGCCACATACTCTGAGGCTGGCAGGTTTGAGCCCGGCCTGGGCCTGCCAAACAACAATGACAACTGCAACCAAAATATAGCTGGGCATTGTGGCAGGTGCCTGTAGTCCCATCTACTTGGGAGGCTGAGGCAAGAGAATCAATAAGCCCAGGAGTTTGAGGTTACTGTGAGCTGTGACACCACAGCCCTCTACCCAGGGCTACATAGTGAGACTCTGTCTCAAAAAAAAGACAAACAAACAAACAAAAAGAACATCTAAAGTAGTACGGAGGCAGGATCTCTCTCAGAATATTTTCATTTCATGATGCTTTGTCTAGCCAAAGCATACCTCTCTATAGAATGAAAGCTGAGAAATAACTCCACTACTTCTAAGTTCTCAGTAAAGCTTACTTTATATCCACACTGTGTATCACTTGTGATGTGTGCATATATGTGTCAGTCCCTCTCATATGGCAACCTTCAAAGTCATTGTTATAGTCAAAGATGAATTCAATGCTTCAGCCAATTCTATATTTCAAGAAAGAAAAGGGAAAAGAGTAAAAGACCCTATTAAGACACTTTCCTAACAGGCCCATCAGTGACTATCATTTACATCCAATGGCCATTCCTAGACTATCATAATAAAATCAGGGTTCTGTTACTAAGAAAGAAGAGGAGGAGGATATTAAGTAAGTAAGGCATTCGTAGTCTTTGACACAGAAAGGTAGGAAGCAGCCAGGAAAAGGGCAGTGGTAGAATGCCAATGATAGGGCATGGATGCCTAAGACAGATTGTATGAGTGTGCATGTGTCACAGGGATAGGAAGGGGAAAGAAGAAACATAGATGAGTTTAGAACTTCTTGAAGAATTAAAGACTAACTAAGATGAGGCCAGATAATGGGACTCTCCATAAGCCATCCAAGAAAGAATGTGGGTGGATCCCCACTGAAGATTGGTAAGCTTGCAGAGGGGGTTAACAGGATTTGTACAGAATATTCTGACACAAACAAAAGTCAACAATCCTTTTTTTTTTTTTTTTTTTGAGACAGTCTCACTTTGTCGCCCCTGGTAGAATGCAGTGGCTTTCATAGTTCACAGCAACCTCAAACTCTTGGGCTCAAGCAATTCTTAGGCGCCTGCCACAATGCCTAGCTATTTTTAGAGATGGGGGTCTCACTCTGCCTCAGGTTGGGCTCGAACCCCTAAGCTCAGGCAATCCATCTGCCTCTGCCTCCCAGAATGCTGGGATAACATGCACAAGACACTGTGCCTGGCCAGAAGTCAACAATTTTTAAGAGAGGAGTTTCAGATAAACCATTATGGCAATTACTTGAAAACAAATTGGTACAAACAAAGACAAGATGATAGTATGAATTCAGTCAATATGGAATAAAAAAGGAAGAAAAGGAATAATTTTATTGAACTAGTCATGTACAATATTTGAGTCAGTTCCATTTTTTCCTATAATACACAATGGTTCAATAAATAAACCTTATACACACATCATACAAATGTAAGTTTATCTATGCATGTATACTGTTTCTAAAATGTACAACTCATAAACTGCCCATCACAAAGTCATAGCAGTGAATGAAATGGTCTCTTTCCCCATAAAGTGTGATCAAACTTTTTGATGTTGGTCAACCTGG
The DNA here is from genome assembly GCA_963573935.1 of Arctocebus calabarensis. Taxonomy (NCBI): domain Eukaryota; kingdom Metazoa; phylum Chordata; class Mammalia; order Primates; family Lorisidae; genus Arctocebus; species Arctocebus calabarensis. The sequence continues at coordinate 9,702 of CAUYON010136710.1, read as the reverse complement.
CAAGGGAAAAATAGTACCACAGGGTAGTATTAATAGGCATTTCCCGTATTACAAGAGAGAGAGGTTGAGTTTTCATGTTTAAGAACTATTGTATTTCCTTTCATAAAAAAAGTCTGCCATAATTTTTGTCCATTTTTCCACTATATTATTTGTTCTTTTGCTTACTGACATGTAGGAAAACTTGTTCTTTACTATGAGTTGCAAATATTTTCCCAAATATGCCATTGTTCTTATGGTAGTTTTTGCCATGCAGAAACTCTTTATGTTATGTAAATATACAATCTTTTATGGCTTTTGAGATTTTTTTTTTTTTCTAGTTTTTGGCCAGGGCTGGGTTTGAACCCACCACCTCCAGCATATGGGGCCGGTGCCCTACTCCTTTGAGCCACAGGCACTGTCCTTGGGATCTTTTTTGGTCATATTAGAAAGACCTTCCCATATTTGAGATTAAGAAAAATTTGTCATAATTTCTCTTATAGTGATTCTCAACCTTCCTAATGCTGCAACCCTCTAATACAGTTCCTCATGTTGTGGTGACCCCCAACCATGAAATTATTTTCGTTGCTACTTCATAACTGTAATTTTGCTACTGTTATGAATCGTAATGTAAATATCTGATATGCAGGAGGCCCCCAAAGGTGTGGCAACTCACAGGTTGAAAACTGCTGTCTTAGAACTTTATGGTTTTACTTTTTACATTTACATTTGTAATCCATCTAGAATTAATTCTAATGTATAAGGTTTAGATTCAACTATACTTTATTCTGCATGGTATTTTATTCACTCTTGTTTAATAAATGTAATTTTAGAAAAAAATGATCTTTTCACAAATTATCCAGCTACTTTATGACATTTTCTGGGTCTTCTGCTCTACTATATTAAAAGGGTGAGAATACGTACATCTTTCTATATGTGTTTTAGAGTAACAACCAAATAGTCTATAGGAAAAGAAAACAAATAATGGTTATAGCTCTGGTTAAAGAAAATGGATAGAATAATTACATGTATGTAAAGAGATTCCAGATTTTAAATTTCTGGTACATAAATTTTTATTTATTTATATATATATTTTTGAGACAGAGTCAATGTCACCTTTGGTAGAGTTCTGTGACATCACAGTTCACAGCAACCTCAAACTTTTGGGCTTAAGTGATTTTCTTGCCTCAGCCTCCCAAATAGTTGGGACTACAGGCACCTGCCACAACGTCTGGCTATTTTTTGTTGTTGTTGGAGTTGTCATTGTTGTTTGGTAAGCCCCAGGTCGGGTTTGAACCCTAGCCGCTGAGCTACAGGCACCAAGCCCATAAATTTTTTAAGTATGTAAAACTTGAGTCGTCACAAAAATATGGTGACCAAACTATAGCTAGCAAAATTACTGTAATTTATATTATGTAGTTTATAGATACTATATACAATTCACATATGACATATAAGTAAACCAAAATATTTTGTAATGTCATTTGCAGTGTTTGAATAAAAAAAAAATTCTAAAACATGGTATTAAGTCTATGGAAAACTAGAAGCCAAACTGCAGACATTGGATGATTTCTGTGAAAATGTGACATCTACCCAATTATTTTATCCAACCTAAAACATAGAGAAAATTCTTTAAAAGTTTCTGAGATTTACTCAAGACATATATGAGGCAAAGCTGATTAAAATTTTGAAATACTGATAAGCAGCAGCCTAAAGAGCTAAAGTATGTTATTTGTGAAAAAGATAGAAACCATAAATACTTGTTAAATGAAGGAATAAGCCTCATCTTCTTCATGTGACTTCTTTAAATTGACTATACAAATCTTTTTTTTTTTTTTTTTTGAGCCAGAGCCTTAAGCTGTCACCCTGGATAGAGTGCTGTGGCATCACAGCTCACAGCAACCTCCAATTCCTGGGCTCAAGCAAATCTCTTGCCTCCGCCTCCCAAATAGCTGGGACTACAGGCATCTGCCACAACGTCCGGCCAGTTTCTGGTTGCAGCCATCATTGTTGTTTAGCGGGCCAGGCTGAATTCGAACCCACCAGCTCAGGTGTACGTGGCTGGCACCTTAGCCCGTTGAGCCACAGGTGCCGAGCCACTATACAAATCTTAAATCATTTTTTTTTTTTTTTGGAGACAGAGCCTTAAGCTGTCACCCTGGATAGAGTGCTGTGGCATCACAGCTCATAACAACCTCCAATTCCTGGGCTCAAGCAAGTCTCCTGCCTCTGCCTCCCAAGTAGCCTTGACTATAGTGCCCGCCATAATGCCCGGCCATTTTTTGGTTGCAGCTGTCATTGTTGTTTAGCGGGGCCCAACTGGATTCGAACCCGCCTGCTCGGGTATGTGTGGCTGGCGCCTTTGCCACTTGAGCCACAGGCACTGAGCCAAAATCATTTTTAAAATTATACAAATGTATATGTCAGTTAATTTGGGAAGTTTAACATTGCTCAACTAAATATAAACTATTCAAGTAAAACAATATTTAATTTTAAAGCCAAAATTATTCCCTTGAGAAACCAGCATTCAGTAATTTCATTTCAATGATGCTTTCTATAAACTCAAATTTGTTAAAACTAGGATATATTAAAAAAAAACCAAACCCATCAGTATATCCATTATGCTACAGAAGAATTAACCCAGAAAGTAAGCACCTGAAATCTTTTCTAGTATTCAAAAACACATACACTATAACCAATGCTCCATATAAAGAAAAATAACAAAAAATTAGCTGCTTTATGGGTGGTGCCCATAGCTCAATGAGTGGGTCGCTGGCCACATACAACAAGACTGGTGGGTTAGAACCCGGCCTGGGCCAGCTAAAACAACAATGACAACTGCGACAACAACAACAGCAACACAGCCAGGCGTTGTGGCGGGTGCCTGTAGTCCCAGGTACTTGGGAGGCTGAGGCAAGAGAACTGCTTAAGCCCAAGAGTTTGAGGTTGCTGTGAGATGTGATGCCACAGCACTCTACCCAGGGCAACAGTTTGAGTTTCTGTCTCAAAAAAAAAAAAAAAAAAAATTAACTGCTTTAGGATTACAATAAATCTAGTTTCCCAAATATAATTTATGATTTTGGAAAATGCTACTAAAGTTATTTTTTTTTTTGTTTTGAGATAGAGTCTCAAGTTGTCACCCTGGTTAGAGTGCTATGGCGTCACAGCTCACAGCAACCTCAGACTCTTGGGCTTAAGCAACTGTCTTGCCTCAGCCTCACAAGTAGCTGGGACTACAGGTGCCTACCACAGTGCCAGCTATCTTCTTTTGGTTGTAGTTGTCATTGTTGTTTGGCAGGCCCAGGCTGGATTTGAACCCACCAGGTCCGGTATATGTGGCTGGCGCCCTTGCCGCTGAGCTACAGGCACCGAGTCTAAAGTTAATTTTTTAAAATCTCTAAATGAACATTATATGAACTATTAAAGCTATAAGCACCTTAGGTTCTATGTTGGTTTTCCTTATAAAAGAGGACATATGAAGGCATATAAAAATGTGAATGTGTCTGTGTAATATGTTAGTCTTATTTACTGCTTCAGCTTATCCAAAAGTACAATCCAAGCCTCTTTTCTTACTTTCCGTCTTTCAGGTCCATTGAATGCAATATGCCTTGCTTCTTCCACAGTCTCGCAAACAAGGCCATTTCCACACACAAACTGAATCACTTTCTTCAGCTGAGGAAACTGAGTCTTTATGACATCAATCACCATTTTACAGCCTTTAATCTCCCTTAATCTTTCATTGATTGGCTTGATCTAAAAGGTTTAAAGAAAGACTTAATGTATTAGATATACTAAAATAAAAACCAAATGTTCATTACATTCTTTCTCATAAAACATGTAAAATATTGGCAGCAAAAGAGCAACAATATATATTCATATGCTATGAAAGTTTGACAAGAGCATGACGAACTGTCCCACCATTGGATCATGTACTATTTTAAAAAGAAAATTTCATCAAAAGTCAGAAGACATAATTTCCAGATAAACTCTGTCACTAACTACCTGGGACAAGTCAATGCATAAGAAGTGCCCCATGCTTCCAAAAATCATAAAATCTAGTGGAAAATAATGCCTGTTTAGGTATGTGTCACAAGAGCAGCACAATGCTATGGAACTTAAAAAAAAACAAACACTTTAGGCTTAAATGATCAGGAAAGCCTTAGATGTGACTTTTAAGTTGGGTCTATAAATAGATCCAAAAAGTATCTGCATGTATTACTAAAAATCAGCAAATAGGATCTTCACTTTGTAAAACAAACAAAGCAAAAGCTTCTATACAACCATATACAGATATATTTGAGAATATAAATTTATATAAATTGAAGTAGTTACAATTAAAGATTCAAACATCGAGATGGGGTAATATTCTCTTTATATTTGATATACTTTTGCATAAAATTGTTTTCAAAAATGAGTTTGCCTTGAAAAAAGCCTCAAGTGGGCGGCACCTGTGACTCTGAGTAAGGTGCTGGCCCCACATACCGAGGGTGGCAGGTTAGAGCCTGGCCCCGGCCAAACTGTAACAAAAAAATAGCTGGACATTGTAGCAGGTGCCTGTGGTCCCAGCTGCTCTGGAGGCTGAGGCAAGAGAATCGCCTAAGCACAAGAGTTGGAGGTTGCTGTGAGCTGTGATGTCACAGCATTCTACCGAGGGTGACAAAGTAAGACTCTGTCTCTTAAAAAAAAAAAAGAGAAAGAAAAAGAAAAAAGTCTAAAGTAAGAAATAAGCAAAACAAGATTTTAATAGGAAGATGAATTAAAAGTAATAAGTTTTAACAGACAGAGGTATAATGGAAGTGGAAAAGGCAGGTCTGAACTATTAATTGCACCAGCTAGCATTTGCTAAGCTCCTCCTCTATGCAGGCACTGGGCTTGGTCTTTTACATATGATTTCTTACAATAAAATCCCAGAAGGTAAGGACTAATTCCTCCACTTTACAGAGGAAGAAACTGAAGCTCAGAAAAATTAAGAACAAATTAGTTCTTATAAATTATTAATTATAAGCTAACTAGAAGTAGGGCTGAGATTCAAACTCAAGGGCCATCCAACACTAAAGTGCGTGCTCTTTATCACTCTTCATGATGCTTGAAATGAAGGTCTTAACTGCTAGATCAATTGTTAATAGAACATTTTCTGTAGCAGGCAAGTAAAAATCACTGAAGGATTTCCTTAGAAATTTAGATTTGAGCTCAAAATTTCACCTTCTCCACAAAGAGCTAACACTCTGGATCAAATATTTACAATCAAGTCTGAGTTGACATTTTACCAACACACCACACATTTAAACATCTCCCATACTTTACTACAGAACAAGATATATTGCTGGCTAGTAGGCAGACTGGTTACACTGATAGAACAATGGCATCAAATTTACCAATGGTAGAATAGAATTACGGCCACACTAGATTAGGAAGAAATGATGATACGATTTATCATCTTAGATTAGGATGACAATGATGTTAAAAAAGATAGCAGTCAATTGATATCATTCTTTGCCTGCCAATACATTTAATACTAGCCATGAATGGCTAACCGGCATCCAAACTATGACTACCATACTTTCAAGTAATAAAGATATTATTTTAGTAGATGAGATTTGTATCATACTAAATATAATATCAAATTTCTTACATCAAGGTAATCTAGAGCAAGGAACATCTCAGGTTCAGATCTTTCCTCCTTCAGAAATCGAATACAATCTCTTGCTACCTTTTCAGAGGCTACAACAATGGCAACCATGTATCGGCCAAAAAGCTTAGTAACAGCCAGCTGGTATTTCTTATGAATAGGATGACATAGGTCAAGTAATCTTCCAAACTTAAGGAGAGAAAAACAAATACATTAGTGTGAGGAACATATAATGCATTGTTTTCTAATGTAATAAAGTAGAATAGACAAAAACTAATTTTATACAATTATATCCATCATCATTTAACAGCGTCTCATTCAAATAGACCTAACTTTCATTGTGAAATGTCCATTTAGTTGTCATGCTCCTTTTAGGAAAACAGTAATGAAGAGGGACTAGCCTTACCAAAGTATTAAAATATTTTATAAAACTACAATAATTGAAGTAATATTCATTAGTTCCCTTCTCTATTAAATAAGAACTATAGCATCTACTATGTACAGGTACCTACTATGTGCTAGACATTGTATAAACATTACTGAACAAAACAGATACTCTCTGACTTCATATAATATTCAGTCTACTGAGAAAGAAAGAAATAATGACATGTATGTACAGAATAGTTAGGCACTGAGACAAAGTACAGAGTGCTCTCAGAGTACACAACAGGGACCAGGTTGCTCTAACAAGGGAAGTCAGGGAAGGGTTCCCACCAAATGTTACTAAAACCGGAATGGTCAAGAAATAGACCGAAGTTAAAAACTTTACTAGAAAATATCTGGGCTCGGTGCCTGTGGCTCAACGGGCTAAGGCACCAGCCACAGACACCTGAGTTGTTGGGTTCGAATCCAGCCCAGGCCCGCCAAACAACAATGATGGCTGCAACCAAAAAATGGCTGGGCATTGTGGTGGGCGCCTGTAGTCCCAGCTACTTGGGAGGCAGAGGCAGGAGACTCGCTGGAGCCCAGGAATTGGAGGTTGCTGTGAGCTGTGATGCCACGGCCCTCTATCCAGGGTGATAGCTTGAGGCTCTGTCCCCAAAAAAAAAAAAAAAAAAAGAAAATATCTGAATGTCAGGTTCTACTTCAGTTATATAATTTCCTTATTTGTCTTTCATCTCATCTTTAATTGTTCAAATCTCTTTCTCTTTGTTCACTTGTGATTGTCTTAAGCCTTTCTTCTAGATCAATAATTTGATTTTCTGCTATATAACCCATTCTTTCCTATTTCTAATTTATTAGTATTTCTTGCTACTTCTAATTAAATGTATTATTTATTAATTGTATGCTACTTAATTATTCAGCAATGTTTGTTCTTGATTTGGTTTCTTATCTCTACATTGCCCTTTTCATTTTATTGTTTAACCTCATAGTTGAATCCAGTTTTATAAATTCAAACTCTTACTAAACTTTCATGGCACAAAACACTGATGGAGGATTTTGTTCTGTAACCTAGACTGGACCCTTTGATGTCTAAATTTTAAAAAATAGTTTAATTTTATTATGACCATAGCTGCCAAAGTGATTCTTTTTACCTTATGTTTAATGTGGACAACATTCAGTCTCGTTTGCTGCTATGATGGATAACATTTTCTTGATTCTCTTGCCTATAGAACTGAGATGGGTATCTTGAGACAGAGCTTCAAGCTGTCACCCTGGAGAGAGTGCCGTGGCATCACAGCTCACAGCAACCTGCAATTCCTGGGCTCAAGCGAGTCTCTTGCCTCCACCTCCCAAGTAGCTGGGACTACAGGCGCCTGCCACAACGCCAGGCCGTTGTTTGGTTGCAGCCGTCATTATTGTTTGGTGGGTCCAGGTCGGATTCAAACCCACCAGCTCAGGTGTACGTGGCTGGCGTCTTAGTCCGTTGAGCCACAAGCGCCGAGCCAAGATAAGTATTTCTTGTTCTATCCACTTTCCTATCTCCTAAGGGTTTGTATGTCACGAGAGATCAGCATACTTTTTAAGAATATGCTTTATGGCTAGGTGTAGTGGCTCACACTTGTAATCCTAGCACTCTGGGAGGCCCAGGGAGGTAGATTGCTTGAGCTGAGAAGTTTGAGACCAGTCTGATCAAGAGTGAGGCCCTGTCTCTATTCAAACTGGAAAAATTAGGGTGGCGTTGTGGTGAGAGCCGGTAGTCCCACCTACATGGGAAGCTGAGGCATGAGAATCACTTGAACCCAAAGAGTTTGAGGTTACTATGAGTTGTGATGACATCACAGCACTCAACCCCAGGGTGACAGAGTAAGACTCTGTCTTAAAAAAGAAAAAAGAACATGCTTTGTATTTGAATACCTGGCTTCTCCTCTGAGTTTTCAATTAATATCCTATACCATGGTTCTTCTACCTTGAGGGAGGTTGAAAATCCCATTTTGGTGACAAGGATCAAAATGGCTGAACAATTTATTAGGAACCCCTGGAGTCTTTACTCCCATCAGAGAGCATGAGAGGGTCCTGTTCCTTGATTCATCAGTTTTTTGATTTAACTTTCTTCAGTTAGAAGACGACAAAAGAAAACAAATACACGAGTTTCCTTCTTACTAAAGACTACTAGGTGAGAATTCTCAGGAATCAGTCAATTTATCAGTTTAGTTTCTGCAGTTACAAACAAGCAATGCTATACTTTTCAAGGTTGTTTTTTTTAAAATCCTGTACTATCACAGCTTTCTGCAGGTTATGTCATTAGGTTGCTTGGTTGTTTAACTAGTTTTTTCTTTGTTTTACTAGTTTTTATCATTTTGATACTAATTGGGGTAATGAGATTCTCTGACTCAGCCTTATTCCTCCATCATTATCCAAAAGTCAAAAACAACATTTAAGAGTCAGAAAGTCAAAACAGATGCTGTAAAGGAGATGAAGATGGTTGACCAGAGCAGTAGGAGAAAAACCTACTGAGTTTGATAAAATGAGTGTGATAAAATGAAGGCCAATGGCAGGAGTTTTAAAATAGAGCAAGTAGTTAGCAGTGTCAAATGCTGAAAATAGGCCACCATAAAATAAAGACTGCACAGGGTAGAGTGAGGTTAGTGATAAGAAAGTCAGATGCCAGACCCTTGATAACAAAGGAATCCTGTGAGGCTGCACCCCAAGCAAATGGGTGCTTATATTTTGCCTAAAGGAATACTGGGTGCATAGTCAGACTCAGAGAATAAAAATATGCCCATAATATCTGTTAAAAATATATTTTCTAAAAATATTGAAAGCACAAATAACATGAGGTTTGAGGCTACATGTCTGGGGAATCTCAGACTACTTCATGGCACTCAGGTCTTTTGAGGGTACCGGCTACAACTCAGACTTTCTGGTATTGTGTTCCTATCAATGCTTCTCCCCAATAATAACTTATCTATGGGCACTCCTGGAAGTTATTTACATTTTACCCTAATTATTTACTTTTATATTTTATTTTATTTTTAATTAATTTTTTTTTTTTTTTTGGAGACAGAGCCTCAAGCTGTCACCCTGGAGAGAGTGCTGTGGCATCACAGCTCACAGCAACCTCCAATTCCTGGGCTTAAGCGAGTCTCTTGCCTCTGCCTCCCAAGTAGCTGGGACTACAGGCGCCCGGCCATTTTTTGGTTGCAGCCGTCATTGTTGTTTGGCGGGCCCGGGCTGGATTTGAACCCGCCAGCTCAGGTGTACGTGGCTGGTGCCTTAGCCCGTTGAGCCACAGGTGCCAAGCCAGTATCTTTCTTTCTTTGAGACAGAGTCTCACTATGTCACCCTTGGTAGAGTGCTGTGGCATCACAGCTCACTGCAACCTCTAACTCCTGGGCTTAAGCAATTCTCTTGCCTCAGCTCCCAAGTAGCTGGGACTACAGGTGCCCTCCACAACGCCTGCCGAGCCACAGTTTCTAACTCTCACCATGAAGTAGATGAAAGTGTAGTCTGCCTTACTATTATCCATACCGATATACTGCAGGGAACATAATTTTCTTTTTCTTTTCTTTTTTTTTTTTTGAGACAGAGCCTCAAGCTGTCACCCTGGATAGAGTGCTGTGGCATCACAGTTCACAGCAACCTCCAATTCCTGGGCTCAAGCGAGTCTCCTGCCTCTGCCTCCCAAGTAGCTGGGACTACAGGCGCCCGCCACA
>CAUYON010136707.1:0-17483 GCA_963573935.1 Arctocebus calabarensis | reverse complement strand
TTCATCATCCAAGCTCCCACTGATTCTGAATTATGGTGACTTGTATAATTATTTTATTAACTGTTATAATGTAATAACAGTAGAAATAAAGTGCACAATAAATGTTATGCACTTGAATCATCCCCATCTCTCCACCTGTGCAAAAATTGTCTTCCAGGAAACTGGTCCCTGGTACCAAAAATGTTCGACACTGCTGATGAACCTGACCAAGATGGGTATGAGTGAGTGCTTTACCTCTCAGCCTTCTAAGTGATTAAGTAAAACTACATGAAATATATAAATTCACAGGGCAAGTTGTTTTGTTTATAAGCTAGGTATTACATGAAATTCTGTTAAACAGTTAACCAATACAAAAGTAAAATACTATACTTTTATCCCTGTGTATTGACTAATATTATATTCAGACAAATGTATATAGTTAAATCATTTCTGAAAAGTGTATAGAATTTTACACTGTGTATTTTAGTTTAGGAAAATTTCAGTAAATCATAAGCCCCATTCAGAGTTCTAATTAAATGTGATTGCTGGTTCCAGGGACCTCCTTACAGTCCAAAGGTTACTGGGGTGCAGAAGATAAACATTTTGCATATTTCAATTCGGGGTTCCCTTCTACACATATCCGCAGGCTCTGCTGACTCCAGCAGGTACAGAACTGGGAGTGCGCTCCTCTGAATGAACGCTCAAGTAGAATAGCAACATTTCTTACCCTTAAGGGGACAAAGAATCGACCCCTAGCAATAGCTGGCTTCAAGTGAAAGAGCCCAAACTGAAAGTGAAAGTAGGGAATGTACTTTTCACTCTGGGCTTTGTAAGACTTACAGGACATAGTTGGCAAATAATTTTTTTTTCAAAATATCACAGAAAATAGTTTAAAATGTTCCAAAATAAATAAAGGAGGAAAGAAGAGATGGAAACAAGTTAATCCTGGCCAGATGTGGTAGCTCACGTCTGTAGTTCTAGTGCTCTTGCAGGCTAAAGCAGGAGGAGGGTTTGAGCTCAGAAGTTCAAGACCAGCCTGAGCAAGAATGAGATCCCATTTCCACTTAAAAAAAAAAAAAGAAAAATTATCCAGGCATCACATCATCCTGGGCACCATTAGTCCCAGCTACTCAGGAGGCTAAAGCAGGTGGATCACATGAGCCCAGGCAGTTGAAGTTGCAGTGAGCTATGATGACACCATCTCACTCCAGCTTAAGGCAACAGAGCAAGAACCTGTCTCAGAAACAAACAGAAATTAACTTTCTCTTTATTCAAATGTTCAAACCATTTTGAGTTCAGATCCCAAACTGCTTCACCATAGAATAGAAATAAAGCTAATATTTGGGCTACAAACCCTAAAGACAGTTGTTACAGTCATCAATTTTGGAAAAAAAAGAAAAATTCTCAACATGGCTGACAACTTTCATCAAAAAATAGATATGCCAAAGTTGTTTTGTAATCAAGAAAGAATCCCAACACAAACGATGTTTATCAGATCATTGTGCGAGTGTTTATTTCACTTTAGTTATAGAGATGTGTTTCTTAAAGACAATCCTTATGGCAACACATCATCTCTTCATTTTGAAACTGAATTTCCATAGCCTTCCATACTCTGGTTAAAAAAACTAAGTTACATTGGAATCCTAAACACCAAGAGAGATGAAGCCACAATAACCTTTGACATGGGACAGTAGATAAGACCCAGATTCTATGAGCCACCTATAGCAGTAGGCAAGTCACTTCACACATTCAGGTCTCCACATCCTAACAGGAAAAACGACAGAGAAAGAATTAAATCAGTGTAATTGCAAAACACGTCATTTTGACTACTAATGGTTCCTCAGCAGATACAGAAGTAAATATTTTAAATTTTGCTAGTTATTTATTTTAGCATGTATTATGAATAATATAACCAGGAAGTCAAACCCATAAACTTATGTATTTTACTTTTACTGTTTAGAACAAATTAAGTAAAAGAATGGAAACATTTAAAATTTTTAAACTATTAAATAATTTATAGATGATACGTGCATAGAGCAAAAAATCACAAAGGTGATATTGGAAGATAGAAATTTGGGGCATATGAATGAGAGATCTTTAAGGTCCCCCTCGATCACAAAGAAACTATATTTCTTTAGTAGAGAATGAGGATTGTCAAAGCGAGAGAAATACTTTGTAAAGCAAAATAGATGATATCAGATTGCCAATGAGATATACAGCTTGTCAATAAATGTCTTTGTTCAGATGAAAGCTAACTAAATCATTGACTGGCTAACAGTATTGCAGACTGGAAGGATTTCAAAATGAGCCCTTAAATGAAGATGAGAGTAATACAAACCTATTTTTCCATCTACCTTCTTTTCTTTTGTTTCGCGGTCTTCCTCAAAAATGTGATGCCCAAAAGTCTTCATGCTTCCCACAGTGCCCACATTAGGCTCTTCTACCATCCCCTGACACAGAAGTGTCTCATCCCTGAAGAATACTTTCCTGCCATTTCTAAGAGCGGAATTACTTATTTTTACATTATCTGTAAAACCTTTTTTCATGGCAATAGAAATAAATGTTTTTAAAGGGAAAGGAGTAAATTACCCTGTTTTACTGTTTTTTCTATGAATTAAACTACTTTTAAAAGGCAAATGAAGGCTTAGCTGCTGTAGCTCAAGTGGCTAGGGCATCACATACACTGGAGGTGGAGGGTTTGAGCCCACCCCAGGCCTCCAAACAGCAATGACAACTATAGCCAAAAAATAACCAAGCGTTGTGGAGGGCACCTGTAGTCCCAGCTACCTGGGAGGCTGAGGCAGGAGAATTGCTTAAGCCCAAAGAGTTTGAGGCTGCCGTGAGCTGTGATGCCACGGCACTCTACTGAGGGTGACATAGTAAAACTCTGTCACAAAATAAAGAAATAAAAAATAAAAGGCAAATGGAAAGTCTATGTTCTATTTTGCTCAATAAGAAATTGCTATAAAAGGAAACAGAATATTGTAGACATCTTTGCAAGGAACATCTCTAGTATTTAAAATCATATACAACAAGTGCCAGGTACAGAGAAAGAAAGCACAAAATAGGGCGGCGCCTGTGGCTCAGTGAGTAGGGTGCAGGCGGCTCCAGCCAAACTGCAACAAAAAAATAGCTGGGTGTTGTGGCAGGTGCACAACAGCTACTATAGTCCCAGCTACTTGGGAGCCTGAGGCAAGAGAATCACCTAAGCCCAAGAGCTGGAGGTTGCTGTGAGCTGTGACGCTATGGCACTCCACCAAGGATGACAAAGTAAGATTCTGTCTCTAAAAAAAAGAAAGAAAGAAAGAAAAGAAAGCACAAAATACATGTTAATGCACTGTTGTGTATTGAAGAATAAAAATAAACTATCCCTCATGGAACCTAGGAATAGAATCTTTCAGACGACTGACAGAGCTAGCTACCTGTCTACCTGTCATTTGGATTGGCATACAAAGAGCCTTCTTCTTCTTCTTCTTTTTTTTTTTTTTTTTTTGGAGACGGAATCTCACTTTATCACCCGCAATAGAGTGCCATGGCACTGCAGCTCACAGCAAGCTCAAACTCTTGGGCTTAAGCAATTTTTTTGCCTCGGCCTCCCAAATAGCTGGGACTACAGGCACCCACCACAATGCCCAGCTATTTTTTTTTTTTTTTTTGGTGGTAATTGTCATTATTGTTTGGCAGGCCCTGGCTGGATTCAAACCCTCCAGCTCCAGTCTATATGGATGGCACCCTAGCTGCTGAGCTACAGGCGCCAAGCCACAAAGAACCTTCTTAATGGCAGTATTTTATATTCTTGATTCTAAGGAACTAAGAGGAAAATATTTTATACAAGTGGGGGGTGGCATATTAATAAAAAATAACATATTAAAGAGGAAGGATCATATTCCTTTTTCATCTAAAATCACCCAGAAGAAATTGATTCCATTAGAATATGTCTATTGTCATTGAACTGAAATGGATTCAGATATGTCTCTATGACTTATACTACTGTTTATGTCAGCAGCTTCTGTGCGGGTGGTGTAAATTCCTAAAAGGTGTCCAGCCGAGCTTCTGCTGTGAGTACAGAAAGCCCTCCTCCCGCAGCAGACTGTCACATTTCCGTGGGGCACGTCAAAATCCACATTTCTCCATTCATCTTTCAAAGTCCCCAACCACAAACAGCACATACAGAACCCAAGTTCCCACACACAGCTTTAAAAGACCTTATTAAGAGAAAGGAAATAGTTTCCTCCTCTTTTACTAAAAAGCTTTCTTATTAGTGACTTTTTCAAACTTCAACTGTGAAAAAAAATCAAGTGGAAAACACCCTAATGGGCCAACTTAATGAAAGTCTTCCCGGAGGGAGCACGATTAGAGCCTTGGTATGGGATGGTTCTGAGCTGGAGAAAAGGTTGTTTATCCTAGTATTGAAATATCACAGAGAAGAATAACAAAAGGCTAGGAATGAGTTTTTCTCTCATTTGGAAGTTATTAGTAGAGTTTCCTTTGTTCCACTGAGAAATGAGAGAAGAAAATCTGAAGTTACAAGGAACCCATATGGCCAGCAGGAAAATCCTCTTTAATTGCTTTATTGCCAGAATCGCTTCCTGAGGATGCCGTTCAAATGAAACATATGGCAGCTATTAGCAAAAGCCCCTAATGAATTCAAAAATATGCTTTGTATGGGAGCTTTCTCATAAGCAACAACCATGCGTGTTATTTAAGCTGTATATACAGATATACATTTGGTATTTTAATTCCTCCAATGTCGATGAACACCTGCTCTTTGCCAGACTCTACAGCCAGCATGCGTGGAATGTCGCTTTCTAAACTCAGAGACAGATGTATCATTGTAGGTTATCAGGGCATGGACCCAAGTCTAGCCTTCTCAGAAGTAAAGGCCAAGAAGAAGCTCTTGATCAATGCCTTGTTTCCAAGGGTACAGTGCCTAGGAAAACCATTCCATTTATTGCTGTGTGGTCCTAATTATCTATATTCTCCCCACTCTTTTCAATGCCACACCAGTGATGGTGCTAGTCTCTGCCATTCAACATCCCTCGACCATGTGGGATTGTTTTTTGTCTTTTCACCTGAAATCTTCTTCAGGTTAGATTGTGAATTCCACAAAGAAGATAACTTTGCTAAGGGTTTTTGTACCCAGGATATTGTGAGGTGTGTGACTCAGAATCAACAAATAACTTTAGTTAATTGAAAACCCAGTGCTAACATTTTAAATGCCTTTCATCTCTGGGAAATTTCATGAATCTGATCAATGTATTCATCAATCACTTTCTAGAAAGTCAATTCTTCCTCAAATTCAAGGATAAATTAGCTAAGGGATGTTGGCTGTGATTATTATGTTGTTTTACTTTAAAAATGAAGTTATAAAATTCTAGCCACCTAAATGTTGATTATTCTTCCTCCAAATTATACTATAGCCTGTGCAGTTATGTAATGCAACTGAGCTTTGTAGGCTTAAAGATTGTGCAGAGAACAGTGAAATTATAAAGTAATAAGCTGCCTACATGAAATGTGGAGTGAAAAGAGACCAAATTATTTTGCTTCCAATCTCAACTCTTTGATTATCCTGCTTATTAAATATTTACTTACACAGGCTTGGTTACATACTTTCATAATCAAATAAAATATGGAAAAGGCCTGTCTTTGTCACTGGTCAACTTGTGATTGGAGGCAAAATATTCAACTTGATTTAAAAGCCTTAACTGCAAAAGGCAAGTGTTTGCTCCTATAATTGCTAAATGTGCCATACAGGTATTCTTGCAAGGATATTTTGTGATCTGCATCAATGTCTTCACATGAGACTTCTCAAACTTAATTCCTCCTTCATTTCAAAATACTCTGATAAATGTTGCTAGGAGGCCAGCATGGCAGAGGTGGTGCCTGGCTTCCATTACTGATGATGTGACCTTGCAAAAGTCACTTTATTTTCCAGGACTTCACAGGGCTGTTCTAAGAACTGCGTGAATCTATTCAGGTGACAGCTTAAAACTGTGCCTAATACATATTAAGAACCCAGTAAGTGTCAGCTATTTTTTTTTCTTTTTTTTTTAGAAACAAAGTCTCACTTTGTCACCCTCAGTAGAGTGCTATGGTATCACAGCTCACAGCAACCTCAAACTCCTGGGCTTAGGTGACTCTCTTGTCTCAGCCTCCCGAGTAGCTGGGACCACAATGCCCAGCTATTTTTTTGTTGGTGGTGGTGCAGTTTGGCCGGGGCCAGGTTCGAACCCACTACCCTCAGTATATGGGGCTGGCATCCTACTCACTGAGCCACACGCGCTGCCCCAAGTGTCAGCTATTTTTATACTGAGGAACTTTCTCCATGAATATTTTTTGTCACCAATGTTTCTAATATTGTCGATGAGAGGGTTCTGAGTTTGTTTTACTGTTTGTGACTTTCACAAAGGAATAAACTTATTTTTAAAACCCCAATGAAGGGCTAGATTCAGGGTCTAGACTTAACATACAACACGTAGAAGGGATTTAATTCCATTTTTAAGTTCTTTTCAAAAGAGACATAAAAAGCAAACAAAAGTCACCAAAACAATAGGGTAATTTGCTTGTAAAGTGAGAAAATTTCTTTCCTTGAAGTATTAAATCAGAGAAGTTCTGAAAGGAAAAGAAAAATCAGATGTGTGCTGTAAATGCTCAGGGAAATACTTGAAACCCACATTGCTCATTTGGTCAGAGAACTGACCAAACAATTTGCTATTTCTGCTTCCCAGACATAAGACCAAAAAAAAATTAACTACAAGACAGGCACCCAAACTCAAATGGTACTTTTTTTGAGGCCCCACGCTGCCATTTGAGAACTTGATGTTCTTTTTTCATGGCTCATCTCTGGCAGGGTGTGGAGCAATGTTCTCACCCAGAAAACAAGTACTAACAATGCAGATTAAGATTAAGAGAAAAGATGCTTTCCATATAGACCAACCCCCCATTTTTATCCACAGAGAAATCTTCACCTTATTTGAATATTGCATTGATCTCTGAATCCCCTACGTTCCAAAGGTGAGGTTCTCAATAGCAATGAATACTTCATAAAGATATAGTCACCTTGATAGTTGATATTTCAGATATGAAGATTGATGCTATATTTTTTTGCAATTTTTTTTTTTTTTTTGGCCAGGGCTGGGTTTGAACCCACCACCTCCAGCATATGGGGCCGGTGCCCTACTCCTTTGAGCCACAGGCACTGCCCAGATTGATGCTATTTTCTTGGCCTTATCTACGACAGAGATGCATGTAGGTAGACCTTCCCCCCCACCACACACACACACAAATTCACAACAATATAAATGTTCCATTTGACTGTACTGTTGTCACTCCAATTCTGCAGACATTGTCCCCTGAAGAAGGGAAGAGATATAACTTTGGAATATATCCTGTGATCAGTAATTGGGAGGTAGAACCTATCAAATCCCAATGGGTCAAGTAGCTTTTCAAAAACTTTCTAGTTCAAGTTAATACCCCCCACACCCTCTAAACCCTGTCTACTGTATTTTATACATGAATAACTGGGGTGAGTGAAAACCAGAACTTCAATATACTTAATTTGTTTGAGAGTATTGAAAAATAGTAGAACTGGAGAGTTAAGCTTTATGTCCCTTGAAAGACACTCCTTCTAAACCCTATTTTTAAAATAACAATAGTGATAAATGCTAGAAATTTAACTTTTTAAGCTTTCACATTGACCTATAAGACCAATGCCCAAATAAATAAATAGTAAGAACGGCTATCTTTTTCCTAAAGATCTTGTACACTTTATAGATGCTACTGCATTCAGTCCTTTAGCAGCCCCTTGAAGCAGCTGTGATGACCCCAGGAGAAATTGCCAGGAAGGCCATGTTAATCAGTTTGATGAAAATAGTTAAGATTGGATATGAAACCAGCACTTTGTACCCCTTAATTGCACTATTGTACACAGCTATGATTTAATGATAATGATAATAAAATAAAAATAAATATATTTATTAAATAAATAATTTTATAAATTTGAAAAAAAAAAAAAAACAAAAACAAAGGGGGGGGGAGCTGAACCTGAAGAGACAAGGCCAGTTATTCAATTGCACACAGAAAAAAAAGAGACAGAACAGGATTGAAAAGCCCCCAAAACTGATCAGTTGGCCAATTCTGCTTCCCAAAAATAAGACAAGAAAACTTAACTACCAAAAAAGTAGCTAAATTCAAAGAATGTTTTTAGATTTAGCGGGTATCCGTGTCTTTTAAAGATTATCTAGGTCTATGATAGAGTCTCTCTTCAGACAAGAAAATCATTACACAGCCTTTACAATAATCACAGCAAAATCTAGGGACTTGTACTGAGAATTCTAAAATGCTAATTTTTCTATTGTGAGGCTTTATTTAATTTTTGCTCTCTTGCTTGTACTTAGTTTTATTCCTAGTTATGCTATTCAATGTTTATTTCTAATAATAGCACAATCTTGTGGCTTTTCTTTTTCAGGCTATTCCAGGTATTTCGGAGAAGGAAAAGGCTGGTAAGTTGACATTTTGGTGGTTCTCTCTTATCTATTTTACAATATAATTCCATCTGAAAGTAGACATTTTGTTAACTATTTAATGTATAAATATCATCAATGTCCTGGAAAATATTGCTGTTAATTTTTTTTAATTTGTTTTGCTCAAAATGCAAGAAAAAAAACATGTAGTTTTCTAACATAAGATTACCCTGGGTTGAGTAAGACCCATGTTTCTGGTGGCATTACTTATTACTGCAATCACAATTTTTTTTCTTGAAAAATTGATTTCTTAAAAGGATTAGATGTTGATCAACATACTAGGAATGGTCTTTGAAAATCGATTGTTAATAATCACCAAGGTTGGTTTTTTAATCCTAAAGAGCTTATTCATTAGTCCCAGAAAAAGATATAGTTGGTGTTCAAAACTGATGCTATACTATTAAAAATACACGGCAATACGAATAATTGTGTTGAAGAAAACGTTATAGTATTTTCCTACACACTGTGCTCAGATTATAATTATTTTCTGGAGAAATGGACACAAACTCATGAGACATACAAAAACTACACTTGGATTGGTGGAATTAGTGCTTTTTAAAAATGTTTTTGTCTTGCTTAATATGGTCTTATATGTTCTATGTTATAAAGACAGGGAATAAATAGAACTTAAAGCTGATCACTTCTGGGGGTGTCCAACCTATAGCCTACAGGCCTCATGCTGATTTTTGTGAGGCCTTTTCTTCCTCATCTGTGACATCTCAGATCATCAAAAACAAGCAGAGGTTTGTTTGTTGTTTTTTTTTTTGCTAATCAGACTTCATTAGTGTTTGTATATTCAACATGTGGCCAAAACAACTCTTATTCTTCCAATGTGCAGCAGAGGAAAAAAAAAAGATTAAACACACCTGACTATGGACTTTTGTGATTTTTTTTAAGAGCCAAATTAAAAGTTTCTGGTGTTATCTCAGAGACAGCAACATGAATTCAAATGCCTTTTCGCTAAAGCATCAGAGTTTGTCTGATAGGTGTTTTCTATTGGGATTTTCATCTTTTGTTTCAGCGATCTCATTTTAGCCTCTGTTTGCATACAAAAGGTTTCATATTTTGTGTCTTTCTGCGAACTAAATTTTTCTTTCCTGTGTAGACCGTGTCTGATTTCTTCATTCTAATAATATTGAAAGGTGACCTTTCAGAATAGAGGGAAATGTTAAACTGGCATCACGTGTCAGTTCATGTGAGAAATTGCTCAGCCTCACCATCTATTACTAATACACGGATTAATAAAATATTCTGAATGAATTTAAGCTACAGTTTCAAAACTCCAGCAGTTTTAATGGAGTATGTTACTATCTAATAAGGACAGGAAATAAATAGTCATGTGAGCAAATGCATCACAAGAAACTGAGCAGAAGTCCTGCTTTATCTTGGGCTGTGACATTCTGTGTCATTCCCAAGATTTGCTGCATTTTAAGCAAAGTATGTAACAGAGCCAAGTTGTCACCTGATTCCAGAATATTACCAAATTCTTTCAGACCCCCAGAAAATTAGGGTGTGAGTTCTCGGCTGGTTTCAGGGGGGTGGACCAGGAGGAAACAAGGGGTGGAAATAGCAATGCCCCAGGAGACAGGCGGAGAGTTATCTTCTACTCTTCCACATAAACGGCTTCTGTGTGATAGAGAGAAGGACTGGGCTCTAACAAGCTTCTCAAATACTTTCAAACTATTGTTCAAACAAGAACTAATGAGGCAGAGCGCATAAATATAATGCAGCCACCGCTTTTTATCACAATCCTGGAAATTTTCCTCATTCAGAGCAACAGCAGCAAAAACATGACATTAACTATCCCTGTTTATTTCATCTATTGCGGTCATTTCTATACTGCCGAGGCACCAAGTATAAGAGTTGAGAGATTCAGCTCAACTCCATTAGGTGATCTGTGAAAAGTAAGACTCACCAATTGATGTACATGACCTACCCAGGGCCTAGGCATCTCAGGTACTTAACAAGCCCAGGATGGACAGACCAGCAAAACCTGGTTTTTCCTGTATACTAAAACTTTAGAGGCTAGGCGCCTGTGGCTCAACGGGCTAAGGCGCCAGCCACGTACACCTGAGCTGGCGGGTTCGAATCCAGCCTGGGCCCGCCAAACAACAATGATGTCTGCAACCAAAAAATGGCCGGGCGTTGTGGCGGGCGCCTGTGGTCCCAGCTACTTGGGAGGCGGAGGCAGAAGACTCGCTTGAGCCCAGGAATCGGAGGTTGCCATGAGCTGTGATGTCATGGCACTCTATCCAGGGTGACAGCTTGAGGCTCTGTCTCAAAAATAAATAAATAAAGAAGATTAGAATGGTTAGAATTGACTCCAGAATAGATTTCAATTTTGATTTCTGGAGAACGAGCTGATATGTTAGGAAGAGGTATAAGTTTGCTAAAATAAATATAAGAAAGAAGTGACTTTTTGGAAGTCAGTGAATTTCCCTGTCGAGACAAATGTTCATCACGTTTGAATAGTTTATGAAACACGGGAACCGAGTTGACAATTCCAAAGAGAATATGATTTATTTCAAAAGTTTGAAAGGACTGCAGGAATCCAAGCGATCTACCTCTTGTATTTCTAAACTTTATTACGCTCTTATTTAAAACATTAAAAATAATTTGAATGCTTTTGTATACCATTGTGAATCCCTTTATTCTTATTTTTTATGAATGTCTATTTTTAAGTTTCCACCAAACAGAGGAATGTCCGTGAAGGCGAAGGGGCTTACTCAATCTACTGGAGGTTAATTGAGTTCTTAAATAGGATTAAGCTTCATACCCACCCCTAAGGCCTGTCATTTTTTTTTTCTATCTTGCTCAATGAATGTAGCCTATTGTTTCTTATTAAGAAAGTCTATTTTTAATCTGTGTGACCCCCCTCTTCCAAGCCAACTGGAACCAACTCTACCAGGCGTTGTGAAGCTCTACACAAAATGCTTACGGGTACATTCCATTAATCATTCTGGAATTGCTGTTGTGTGCTTCCCTCTCTTTTCTTCTGATCCACAATATGTTAAGACAGCCCAGGGGGATCAATTCTGCCATCTCCTACCTTGCGATGACAAAACGAACTCCAAGGGGAAACAATTTTGAAACAGCCTCACGCTTATTCATTCCACAAATGCTTAGTGAACAGCAGCACACGTTCTGGGTATTCCATTAGTTTCTACCGAGGAAGCAATAACGAGTAAGGCATGGCCTCTGCCCTGAGGGACAACCACTCCATTTTGAGAAGACTCTAATCAGGCCAGCATCCTCTTTCTCTGCTTTTCAACTGAAAATGTCTTGACCTAGCTCATTCAAAAAGCTTCCCCAGAAAAGAATAAATTAAAATTGTCTCCAGAAACTCTTTATCTGAATGTGCATTCTTACGATCTGAACTAGAATCACCGGATTCCTTTTTAAAATAATCAGAAGGAATCATGCAAGTGTCAATATGCATAATTATATCCAGTACGTGGGACCTTCACATAACTTCCATGGTGGGAAAGCGGAAGTTACAAAAGCCCAATGCCTTTGATATGTTCTCCAATACCTTTCCTTCCTATCTGCATAGCCATGAGCAAAATGACTCAACTTCCTCATTTCCTTTATTTCTAGAGGATAAAGAATCTGCCGTGATCTTATAAAGGAACAAGGCTTATCACAAAGTAGCCGCTAAGAAGTGGTAGCTGGTTTATATGGTAAAGAGCTGTGCTTTTAACCACACTGTGTACAAAGTCCTTGTGCGCTCTGCAGGTCCCTAAACGCCCCCTCGGGGCTCTAAGTAACAGCTAAGCAGCTGTCCCTGTGGAAGAAGAAAGAGACCACTTTCTCCACCCATCTTCTGAGTGAGTTAATTCAGACAAAGACTGTCCCAGGGTAGGCAGAGTCGACCCCATTTTAACCTCTCTGTAGAAATTCATTTCTCTACTGGACTGAAATTCTCTCTTGGGAACAAGTAATATTTAATTTTCACAAATTAGACCTGGAGAGATTAGTTTAGATACCCAGAATACCCAGAACGTGTGTGCGCTTCATCACATTTCCCTGAGGCTCCATGATTCTCCCTTATCATTGGGCCTGGGTCACTGGATCCTGTGTGACCCAGGCAGCCAGCCAGGTGGCGGGGTTGTGCGGCTGCCACCTTCCCCCAGCTGCTGCACGAAAGGCCTTTGCCTGTTTGCTGTCCTTGTCCTTCGAGCCCTCCCCCCGCTGTTGCTTTTGGGGGCGGCTGCGTTCTCCACTGGACTTTCGCAACAGCCCCAGAACTGGTTTCCCTGCCTGCCCCTGGCATTCCGTCTGCTCTGCACAGCCACCAGGGTTATCTCTGAAAAGCACGGCCTGATCATGTCCACTCCTGCTCCACTTGTCTCCGTCTACGGGATAAGATCAGATTCCCTGTTGGCCAGACTTGGCCACCTGTCATCTGGCTGCGGTGCAGTTGATCGAGCCGGATGTGTCTGTTTCACCAATCACATCCCCCCTTGCAGGCTGTGTGACCTGGGCGGCTGACCAGTGTGGATTGAATAAAAGGAATAAAAAAGAGCAAAAGTCTTTCCTTTCTGTCTTCCCCACTGAGCCAAAGTGGAGCCTTAGCAGGGGGCTCAAGGTGAGGGGAGGGTTGCCAGTGAGGTCGGGAAATTTGTGCCCCCAAATGCCCAGAGTGGCTGCTGGCATCTCTGAGGCTGACCTTTCCATGAAGTTTCCAGGTTCTGACAGCCAGTCTCTCCCCTTTCCCCCTGGCTTCCCCTTAGAAATAGTCTTGTAATTAAACTCTCCTCTATATACACAGAGTGCCATTTGCTTCCCTTTAAGACAGAGGTTCTCAACCCCTTTGTAACAATGAAAATACATGGCGGCATTAGGAAGGTTGAGAACCACTGATTTACAATAGTGCCTCTTCTTTCTAGTCCTTTTTTGGGTTAGGTGTCTGGTTCAACTACAGCCACTATAAACAACCAGAAAATGCCCTCCACCTCTATACTTTCCGCTTTGCTGAGATCCACTGCATACGACGGCCACGTGCTAATGGGTAGAGACAGGAAGCTTATTCAGAAAGAAAAAATAGAGCCATGTTTTTCTTCATCGTAAATGAAAACAATTGCATTTAATTCCATGAGAGAAACATAGAGAGGGTGACCATAAAGTTCGTGTGCAATTTAAAATAGTGTGCAAACTTTAGGACCAGCCTGTGTGTATATCTACTGTTACAACTTTGTTCTCTGTTGAATGGGAGCGTGCAACTTCAAAAATTAGTGCCTTGCTTTGGTCACTAACATGTGCCTCTCTGAGCATACTGGAAAAATAGTGATAAAGAGTAATGTGAAGTCCCTCATTCTAAAACTAAATTAAAAGGCATCTTACAAATGTTGTCAGGATACAAGGCTGCCCCTAGCGAACAAATGATTATCATTAGACAAAAATGGCATTTGTATCTTCACTCCATCTTGAAAATCCTACTTACTTCATTAGATGCAACAATAACATCACTCCCTGAATGAGATTTTCTAGGCAGAACCAGGCATTTTTATTCTCTTGTATTTAAACTCCCCTCAATTCCTAAAAAGCTATTCCTATGTGTTTTCACTTATAGTTTTATTATCTCACTTAGCTGTGTGTCTTTATTGCTAGGCAATGAATTTTTTTGAGGTCAGGAACACTGTCTTTGTGTACCCTGCAATTAATAGAGTTATTAACACACAATAAGTGACCTGTAAATATATGTTACTCAAAATGTTATAATTATAAAGATGCTTTGGCTATAATCTCAATGACTGGCATTAATATAGTTCCGAAACTTTCTATTTAGCCTCTTTCTCCCCTGACTCTCTCCATCTCTCCTGCCAGACATGTCACCCAGGTAATTAATTAATGGTGCTATTTGGGGATCTATCCCATGTACACGTGTAAAGGGTACCATTGAAAAGGATGACTGCAAATCTGACTTCGGTTGCGTTTCTAGGTCATTTTTCTTAGAATGTTTGTTCTCCTGCCTCAAGGTTATTTGGTTGGCTAGAAAATGTTAAAAATCAAGATAATGAATAATTATAGCCTGAAACACTTGTGAAAGATACCTTTCAGAAGCATATAACAGAGTCATGGTCTTTCCAAATTCTGTGTTGTGGGTGTAAGGCAGAAAATGCAAATCAAATGTTTCTTTGTGATAAATTTGCTAGAAGAAAATGCCGTGAAGGCTATGTTAACCAGTTCGATGAAAATATTTCAAATTGTATATAAACCAGCACATCTTACCCCATGATTGTATGATTGTATTAATGTTGCACAGCTATGATTTAATAAAAAAAATTTTGCTAGAGGAAAAAAGTCAGGGTTTTCATAATTTCATTCAGTAACAAACACACTTGAAGCCTTTTGGTGCTAGTTTTCTTGGCTGCTTTCAATACTTGAGAAGCAAAATGAAGATAACAACCAAAAACATGTAGAATGGAAGGACGCTTCTTCTACCTTTTCTAATCTGATCATCATTGCTTTGATTCAGAGAATTATCCAGGTGATCGATCCCAAGCTAAGCTATGCTCCAATATCTAGGGATCCAAAGAGATTTGATAAAAAACACAGAAACAGGACTATTCTATTGCCAATGTCTCCTGTGAAAGACTGCCTTATTTTATGTCACCGTTTTAGTGCAGAACAGATGGGTTTTACTGCCATCTCACCCACTACATGGTGAGCACCTTGAAAGACAGAAACTTGTTTCATTCAGCTCTATATTCTCAATGCTTAGTGTTATTGTGGGTGCTTGATAGTTGGTAAATGAATGAATAAGTGAAGTATTTTAAAAATCAGCCAATGTTTTACTCTATAGGAATCGTACTCCCAAAGTCAAATGCAAAATCTTAAAATTCTATTCTAAGTGAAACTCTCCTGTAACTGTAAAGACCCCCGGCTGTTTTAAAGGGTTCAGTAAGATCTTAAAATTGTCACTTTCTCACTAGGTTGAGCTTGGACCAACATGCCAATTTCTTTATTCTCTTTCAGTCTCAGAAAAATGAATTTTGTTGTTTTCATACCAGTGGCTTATAAATACTCACTTTCTTCTCTTTTTAAAAAAGTATATGGTTCCCCGATTGCTTGCTTCTTCATGAGGAAGGAATTTGGCATATGCCCACACATAACCTCTCTGTTTTTCCGAAACCTAATGTAAACGAATGCAGGAAAAGTTGGCTCTGGTTGACTGAGCTGTTGAGAGGAAACACATTAGCTTTCAGGTATCAAGGATTTCAAGAAAATATAAGTAAGCTTTTCTTAAATGCCAAAGATCTTATATTCACAGGATTTTTTTAAATACAGATAATTTTCTATATGTTTCTTAGTTTTCTGTTGGTATTAGAATGATTGCTAAGTAGGTGAGACATATCTAGTATATTACCAGAACGAATAAAACTTATTTTCTTTTCTTCCCAATTATATCTCAGGCAACACAGATATATAATTTCTCTTTTAACAAGGTCCAAGTCACATGTCCCACTACATACACACATTGACGATGGCATTTCACTGGGATCTTCATGATCACCTTTAGTCTTCCCGATGATGCTTTTCTGTTCTGAAATATTTTCCACATCAGGCTGTGGGGTTCTTGAAGGCAGAAACATCCCACTTCATCTTTGTCACCCCACGCCCTCTTTGGTGTCTTGTACAGAGCATGCACTCAAGACGTAGTTTGCAATCAATCTGTTTATTTGCACACAGGCACTCAGCTCGTCTCCACTCTGTCAATGGCCTGGACTTTAGGCGCCATCTAAAAAGCTTGAAATGTTTTCTTCCAAAAAGCCTCGTGCACATTTTGGTCTCCTTGTTATGCCTTAGAAAGAATGGCCATCAGCAGTGGGAAGAGATGGCTGGGAACTACCAATCTAGGCCAATGAGACAGTTTGCAAATCAACGGTTAAATTGCCATTGACCTTTAATCTGTAAAACATTAACATGCCATTTCCCTGAGGAAAGACAATTTATTAAAAGGCCCCCTTGGATCAGTTTTATTTACAAAGAATAAATGAATTTCCACTTAGTTTGGAAGCCTATGTGACCATTTCTTTTTTTCTTTCTTTCTTTTTTTTTTTTTTTTTTAGGGACAGAGTCTCACTTTATCACCCTAGGTAGAGTGCTGTGGCGTCACACACCTCACAGCAACCTCCAGCTCCTCAGCTTAGGCGATTCTCTTGCCTCTGCCTCCTAAGTAGCTGGGACTACAGGCACCCGCCACAACGCCTGGCTATTTTTTTGTTGCAGTTTGGCCAGGGTTGGGTTTGAACCCGCCACCCTCAGTATATGGGGCCAGGGCCCTACTCAGTGAGCCACAGGTGCCGCCCCTGACCATTTCTTAGACACTTTCAATTTTTCACTTTTATAAAGTGTGGGTTTGCAGTTTAGTTACTGCTATTAATAACGTGAATACAGTATATACGCAAAATGTACCCACAGGATACCTGGAGATGATTCCGGAGTCCTTGGAAAGGGGATTTTACTTCAGAAAGTTACATGTAACAAGGTT
Organism: Arctocebus calabarensis; assembly: GCA_963573935.1. NCBI lineage: Eukaryota > Metazoa > Chordata > Mammalia > Primates > Lorisidae > Arctocebus > Arctocebus calabarensis. The sequence goes on along the minus strand of CAUYON010136707.1, from coordinate 488 downwards.
TAACTTTGACCTGTCTGAGTATCAACTGACCTTCAATTCTGCTGGCATGAACATGCTTTTCTGCTTGACCCTCCATGAGCTCGAAGCACTTTGATTCATTTCTCTATAGGCTAGAGTTGGAGATTAATATCTCTTCCAAATAGATCCATAAGCATCTTTATTATAGAATTAAGATGTAATTTTGTTATGTGGTTTATGTCTGTAAGAAATCCTAAACCATTATTAACATCCATGACAAATTAACCAATGCCCAAGAAAAGGCTAGTACCCATTTTTTGTTGGGTTCACAATGTACCATAAACTAACCTGGCCATTTCAAGAGAAGAGTAGATCATTGAATAAGCTATTTTATCTTTGCTGTTGTAATCATGTAGAAAAGTCCCCAGAAAGTTCTTAAAAGGCAGCTTAAGCAAAACGGTTGTCAAAGTGCCTTTACTACTCAGAATAATAGGGTAATTATATATATAAATAAATATATATATATATTT
>CAUYON010136706.1:0-10180 GCA_963573935.1 Arctocebus calabarensis | reverse complement strand
TTGAGATCACATGTATGGTACATATTCGAAGGGTCAGGAGAAAACTTCTAAACAAGGATCAAAAATGTTTTCATATAGTAAATGAGAAAATATCATGAATGTTATGTCAATCAGGTTGATAAAATATCTCAGATTGCATGTGAATACCCCACACTGTACCCCATGGTTGAACTAATGTACACAGCTATGATTCAATAAAAATAAATAAATAAATAAATAAGTGGATTTGAAAAAAAAACATAGGATGAAATTTCTAGGAAAGTCTGAAAATCAACAGTATCAATCTCAGGAAGTTATAAGAAGAACAGTGAGTAGATTCTCCAGTGAAGATGAAGGAAAAAATAATAAAGAGCAAAACTAAAAGGCTAATAAAGTTGATAAATCAAGACTGAGCAAGAAAAAAGAGGAGGAAATATAAAATATCAACAGTAGAAATTAAAAGAGAGGTCACTATAGGTCTGAGAGACAGTTGAAAGGATAACTGAATATATTAAAGAATTATAAACTAAAAATTGGAAAATGTAGATATAGTAAACAAATTGCTTAAAAGCACATTAAAAAAAAATACTAGTATAATAAGAATGAGAGAGCCCAAATGGTCTCATATCATTTAAAGGAACTGAATCTGCAAATAAGAACTCTTTCACAAAGCAGTATCTAGGGCCAGTTGTCTTTCTCCAGTAAATCCTTTCAAATATTTAAGGAAGAAATAAAAACATCTTTACACAAATGCTTGCAGAAAGTTAAAAAAGAGACTAAGGGTATATGGCACATATTTTGTACAGGACACAATTGTAAGAGGGATTCTCCTTAACAAATGCAAATATTGCAATCTAGTTCTTTGTACACTCACATTTACCTGAAAATACATACATAAATAAATACAAAAAATAAAAATAGGCACAGTTATTTAATCAAAGAAAGTATACAAATGACCCAATGAACACATGAAAAGATGTTCATCATCATTAGTCATTAGAGACATGCAAGTTCAAATCCTAGTGAGCTACCATTTCATACCCCTTTAGATGATTATAATACATCTTTTTTTAAAAAAGGAAAATAACACTTATTGTTGAGGATGTGGAGAAATAGTAATCCTCATATATTGCTGGTGAGAATGTAGAATTGTGCAGTCACTGAGGAAATCAGTTTAGCAGTTCCTTAAAATGTTAATCATAGTATCATCAGGTGACACACTTAAGTGTATTCCCAGAAAAGATTGAAAACAGGTACTCAAACAAAACCTTGTACATGCATGTCCATAGCAGCAATGCTTCATAACAGCAGCAAGGTTAGCCCAAATATCCACCAATTGAGGACTGAAAAATAAAATACAGAATAGCTACACAGTGATATCTTATTAATAGTTGACAATAAATAAGAATGAACAAGTGCCACACAAGGATAAACCTTAAAGGTATATGCTCAGCGAAAAAAGCCAGACATACATGCACACAAAAAATAAAATAAAATTTAAAAAGGAGACATTTTCAAATTTGTTTTGAGAGACCATGAGGCACAGGGCCTGGGTGGCTCCATCTTAACCGATGGCAGCAATTTTGAGTACCATAGCCCAGCTCAGTTCCCAGATAAGCTGTAAAAATCACAAGTGGCCAATTCCCATGGACAAAGCTGATCAGCTTGCAGGAGTCCTAATAAGGTACAGAAACAGGGCCCAACCAATCAGGGGCCTCCCCATTGTTCCCATACCCTAACCTCATACCCTAACCTCTCATAAATACCTGACCGACCCTATTGTTGGGGCTCTTTCAGTGACCTCTCAGGAAACCGAGAGCCCAAGCTCGAGCTTGAATAATAAAAACTCTTTTGTTCTTGCATGGGATTCGGCTCCCTGGGGGTCTGTGGGGACACGGTACTCTAGGCACAACAGTTTTACAAGAACAACATAAACAGGATACAAAAACCTGACACTATATAGGATCAGAAAGGAAAGCTATAGGAAAATCTCAGGAGCATAAATGAAAAGTCTAAAAATTAGCAAACCAACTCTAGTGATGTGTATATAGACATGGGTTTGTGTGTGTGTGTGTGTGTGTGTATGTATAGGTAGATAGGTGATTCGTTTTATTGCAGGAATAAAGTTTGTAAAGTGTCTTTATATTTAATGTAATTCACCACATTAATAGAAAAAGGAAGAAAAAGCATGTAATAATCTCAATAAAGACATTTATCAAATCAATCCCCATTCATAGCAGAAATTCTTAGCAAACCAAGAATGGAAAAGTAGTTTTATAATTTGATAAAACTATTTATCAAAAACACCCCAAACCTATGATAAGCCTCACATGTAATGATATAATACTAAAAGTTTTACAGAAAGTAGAGGGATGAAGAGAGAGAGGGGAGAGGAAGGGGGATGTGGGAGGAGGATGGGTATTTGGGGAGACCTCACCTAATGTGCATGATAAAATGGTACATTTCAAAACTATTAAGAAAAGAGTATAATTGTGATGGATGTGTTAATCAGTTCAATGTACGCATTTCACAATGTATATCAAATCAGTACACTGAACTCTATAAATGCATCAGTATACACAGTCATGATTTAATAAAAACAAACAAATAAAAAAAAATACCAAAATTTTGCCCTGTGATCAGAGATCAGAAATGAGATTAGCTTGCCTATTATTAACTTTTCTAGCCATTGATACTGAAGTTTAATGGTGAAAACCCAAAGAGATGTATAAAAGTGAATTTGGAAAATTAAATACAAGGGTATAAGGTTAACACGAAAATGTTTTTTAAAAACTGAAATAAATAAATGGAAAATAAAATAGAAAATAAAATTTCTAATAGGAATAAGTTTAATAAAACATATAAACAAAGATATAAACAAACATTCTTTTAAAAATTGTTTTTATTTTACCATCTTATTTATTGAAGTTTTGTGGGTTATTTTTTATTTTTTTAATTATTAAATCATAGGTGTGTACATTAGTGCAATTAAGGGGTTCAATGTGCTGGTTTCACATACAATTTGAAATATTTTCATCAAACTGTTTATTATACCACTCATGGCATTTTCCCAGTTTTTGTATGAAGACATTTGTATTCTGCATTTAGTAAGTTTTGCCTGTAACTTTCTAAGATGCACCATAGGTGTGGCCCCACCAATTACCCTCCCTCCACCCCAACTTCAAACATTCCTGAGAGAAATCAGAGAATATGTTTGCGTATTATTCTGGAGGACATACAGTAGTAAGTATGCATTTTGTTGAACAATGCTGGTCTGACTAAATATGCATATATAAAAAAATGTGTCTTGAGTTGTACTCCCATCAAATGTAAACATTATTTCCAAATGAGTTGTAGATCTAAATGTTAATGATTTAAAAAATGCTTCTGTAAGATAATATCTTCAAGACCTTGGGTGAGGGAAAAGATTTCTCAAACAGAATACAAAATCCACTACCAGTAAAGATTGATTAATTGAACTACATTGGAATAAAGAATTTATTCTCATCATTCAGAAAGGAAAATATAATACAGAGAGTAGGGGAAGACACTTACAATAAGTAAAGAACTCCTGCAAATCAATATTAAAACCACCAGACAGCTCAATGGTAAAGCAGGAAAAAGATTTGAACAGCTACTTCACAAAGAGATGATTAATCTCATTATTAATCAGGTAAATTAAAATTAAATTCACAATGAAAAATCACTACAGAACATCAAGACTGATAGAACAAAAAATACAGATAATTCTTACTGTTGAGAATGATGTGAATCTCTTGACACCAACATTTAAAATAATTTGTTTGGTTATATCTACTATCACTTAATACCTACCATAGTAGCTCAGGCTACTATAACAAAATACCATAGAGTAAGTGGTTTAAACAACAGAAATTTGCTGTCTTACATCTCTGGAGGTTGGAAGTCTAGGCCAGATCTAGCCTGGTCAGGCTCTGGTGAGGGCTGTCTTCCTGCTTAGGAACCACCAAAATAAAACTGCTGGTAATAAAAGAACTCTTTTATTGGTTGGGCCCTGTTTCAGGTGGTTCCTAACCACGCGGCCTCTTTCTTGCTGTGTCTTCCCAGGATGGGGAGAAAGAAGTCTAGTGTTGCTTCCTCATTTTATAAGGACACTAGTTCTATTGGATCAAGGCTCCATTCTTAATACTTCATTAAATCTGAACATCTTAAAGGCTCTGTCTTCAATACTCTCACCTGGAAAGTGATGGCTTCAATGTATGGCTTTGGAGGCAATCTAATTCTGTCCAAAGCACCTACATTCTCTGTGATGTAGCAATTCCACTGCTAGAATGGGCTTAGTTGAAATATTGTGGTAGAAGACATACTTGAGCATGTTTATAGAGGTAGATTTTGCATTAGCCACAAAGTGAAAACAACCAAAACAGGGTATAAATGGTAGGGTAGTTGATCCTTTGCTATGGTGGAAATCTATGCAATGAGAAGGGTGAAATGCTACAACATTTAATATCTGAGCAGCAGTGAACTACTTAAATATGTCCATAGTGGTTTTTATATTAGCCACAAACCAGTGTATAAATAAGAAAGATAAAGGATACTGATTGGTCCTTTGCTACAGTGCATTTCTACCCAATGAGGCTGAATAAACTACTGCTACATGGAATGACACAAATGAAGGTCACAGACCTAATGTTCCACAAAGAAAGCCATACACAAAAGATTATTGTATTATTGTAGCAACAATTAATTTATTGTAGAATTCAGGATAATTGTTTTCTTTGGTTCAAAACTTAAAAGATACAATTTCATTGAATTATAATTCCTAAAATTTTTATCATATAGTTAGGTGTCAATTTTATTAATGGTCCTTAGAAGGTAATATGTCTTTTCATTTATTTGTAAGAGTTCTTTTATTACCAGCAGTTTTATTTTGGTGTTCCTCTATGTCCTCTGCTTTATTTTTGAAAAGTTAATCCACTCCCTCTGTTCCTCAGTATGTTGTCTTTTTTTTTCAGTTAAATCATTTTATCTTCTTTGTGTCCAATATTGTGTCAAACTATCTGTTAAGTTTTTAATTTTATGTTCATTTAATGCTTTCTAAAAATAGATTACAATTCTTTAGTGAAAATTCCTATTTTTTAAATTTTTCTTTTTTCTTTACATTTTTCTTTACACTTTTTATCACTTATATGATTTATAGTTATTATGAAGTCTTTGTTAACATTTATCTTCATTACTTTTGGATTCCATATTTGTGAATCTGCTTATTTGCCAAAATTCATTTGTAAACCGCAAATCAACACTCTTCGGTGTTCTCATAGACGTTCACTGAAATGTGCGGTTGTGAAAAATTTGATCTACCCAATCTACAGGTTTTTAGCTGAGCTTAAATACAGCAATGGCCTGCCTTATCATTTGGCTCTCATAAATAAGTGTGTTTTTGTGGTCTATTTTTATGCCATGTTTTTTACATGTTTTTGCTTGTTCGGCAATTTTGCTGTTTCAGGTGGTTCCTAAGGATAGTGCTAAAGTGCTATTAAGTGTTTTTATGTGCAAGAAGGCTGTGATGTACTTTAGAGGAAAAATAGGTGTGTTAGATAAGTTTTGTTTAAGCATGAGTTACAGTACTATTGGTCATGGTTTCAATGTTAATTAATAAACAATATGATACTTGCATAAGAAAAAAAATTGCTAATCTGTGAGGCCACTCTGGAACATGCTAAGGTAGCTTTTTTCTTTTTTTTTTTTGTTCTGTTTTTGTTTTTGTTTTGGAGACAGAGTCTGACTTTGTCACTCTTAGTAAAGCAACCTCAAACTCTTGGGCTTAAGTGATCCTCTTGCCTCAGCATCCCAGGTAGCTGGGACCACAGGTACCTGCCACAATTTTGAGAGACAGGGTCTCACTCTTGCTCAGGCTGGTTTTGAACTTGTGAGCTCAAGGATCCATCTGCGTGGCCTTGCAGAGTGCTGAGATTAGAAGCATGAGCCATCATGCTCGGCCTCTAAGGTAGCATCCTAGTGCATGATGAAGCTATGTTAAAGACGGAGAAGTGGCTAAAATTGTGGATCCGTGAGATGATAACTGATTTAAAGAAAGCATAGTGTGTAGCACTCCAGTGATGCTGAATGCCAAGTAAACTGACTGTTTACATTACTCAAGGTTAGGAAAAGTAAAAAACACTCTCAATGTAGGATGGTAGCTCACATGTTTCCAAAGGGGATAGGCATAAGAAAAGTTAAAGTTGTGAGCAAGGCAGAGACTGTGGGAAAATTTTTAAAATACTTGCTAAATGTAATACACGATCTGCATGAAAAAGCAGGTTATCAAAGAAGATGAAACTGGCTTGTCTTACAAGTATGTTGTCAAACAAAATTGTGCAATGTCAACGGAATTTTGCCTGATAAAAACGTTATGACCAGAAGTTTGCATGAACCTGACTTTATATTTCCCGAAGCAATGGTTCATTCATTATTCCTTAATTCAAGGTTCACAGTAACTCTGTACCACATAACTACCACAAATAACAAGTGTTGACTGTTTCCACATCATTATCTATAGAACTGTTTTTATCATTTTTCTTTTCTCGTGGTCATTGATCACATGATTCTCTCTCTATATAAATTTTTATTAAATACGTTGAAGACACTGTAGAGTTTCTGCTGATGTTATTTTCAGAAGGTAAGTTTACCCTTTCCTGTGATGGGCAAGTGGGTGTTGGGAGTCTTGGGTGGGGTGGCTCATCTCCTGATTCAAGCCAAGGATTGAATGGGTCAAATGTGGGTTACACTTTGGTAATACTCAATTTCAATCTGATTTTCTCCTATTGTCAGATTATCAGAAATTTCAATGAAGAGCCTGGTTTTTCTTTTGTTTCCCTTGATTCTGAGTAACTTTAGAAACTTTTACTCTACTTTAGGGAGGTTTTAGGCTTAGCATCTTGAATCACCTATTTTCATAGCCTGAGAATTTGGCAAATATATTAAAGTGAATATTGCTTGTATGTTTGAGGCTCCTCAAATCTTCAATTTTGTCACTTTGGTTTTGCCAAAGCCCAGGTCTGCTGGTTTGTCTTTCCTACCCTAGTGGCCCTCTTCCAGAGGCCAGACCTGGATTTGCAGATTTGCTCAGGTTAGCAAGTGTTCAAGGGAAAATCATTGCAGCTACGTAATGTTGCTTTAGTACTTCCTTGAGGACTGTGTTCATTTGCTAGGGTTACCATAACCAAGTGCCACAGACTGGATGGTTTGAATCACAGAAATTTATTGTCTTTCTATTATAGAAAGTGGAGTCTAAAGTCAAGGTGCCAGCATTATTGGTTTTTCTAGTCCTCTCTCCTTGTTTGTAGATGTCTGTCTTTTCCCCAAGTCTTTACATGGTCTTTCCCCTGTATTTGTCTGTGTCCTAATTTTCTCTTATAATAATAACACCAGCCATGTTTGGTTAGGGGCCACTCTTATGACATCTTTAAAGACACTATTACCAAATACAGTCTCATTCTCAGGTCCTGGGGGTTAGGGTTACAACATAAGAATTTGGGGGAGACATGATTCAGACCATCATACTACTGTCTATACTTTTCAGGGCTCTTCCACATAATGGCTTTTTGTGTTCTCGGTGCTAAGAGCCTATGGGAAATTCCATTGTGGGCTTGTAGGGGGGGTTAAAATGTTTTATTTTATTATTTTTGGTTTGAGCTTAGCCCTTTCTCCTGTTCCAAGCACCTTAAAAAGTCAGCAAATATCTTAAGAGAAAATGTAGCTTATAGCCATTCCATTTTCCATTTAAGTTGCCCATCCCTGTGTGTCTGCTGCAAGCTCTGTTCTAACACTTCCTTTGTACTCGCCCCAGCATCACTGCTCTGCCCATGCCAATCTCAGGTTTTCAGTCTCTGGCCCATGCCAAGAATGAGCAAATGCCCCCAGGGACAGCTGAATCCCAGTTCACCTCTGCAATGTTTTCTTCCATGGATTGGAAGCACTGGGACCATTCCGTAGCTCTCTGATGCCTTGAAATGTTTTTCTTATTCCCCATGGTATTATGGCTCATATATACTGCTCTACTTCATTAGGAAAACAGGCCAGTGGTTACCTTTAATGAAGGGATGAGCAGCAATACGGAGATAATCCTTTGACCTTATCTGGGAATTGAAGCGGCAGAGGTGTGCTCATGTTAAGAAAACATTGGTACACATATCCCAACATGAATATGATATTTCCAATAAATATTATCATCATGGTAAGGGTTGCACAGAGATGCAACATGCCACCAGGGTGAATTGCAGAGTGTGAATTGGTGCAAGACCACAAGGTCAGGCTATTTCTGGCCTCAATCTCTGCAGTCACGGTCACTCTGTTCATGTGCCCACCAGACCAGGTCTGGAGTGGTGGAGACGAAGACTGGCTAATCAATGCCATTTTGTCTCCTCGGTAGTTCAGTGCCTTTTCTTTTGTGGGTGCTTTCTGGTGGGCTATATATGAGATGCAGGTTATTTCTTTGGGTCCACACTAGTAGGTCCATCCATTTATCTCTACCCCAGATATCTTTCTCTCCAATCTTTCAGAATTTTTTTCCTATGTGCTTTGAGAAACAAGCCAGGGATACAGTCTCACCTCGAGCCACTGGAAATGGTGGCTTAATCAAGTTAGTGAAAAAGGACTGGATTGACTCTGAGGGAAGGAAATAATATGAAGCGTCTATTGTATGCCCTCCATCCCAAAGTGCATATGCTCACAGTGTGCACACACAATTGCACACACACTTTACTATATGTGTCAACCATCCTTCAGCTCCCTAAAGCAGTGGTTCTCAACCTTCCTAATGCCACCATGTATTTTCATTGTTACAAAGGGGTTGTGACCCACAGGTTGAGAATGACTGCCCCGAAGTCAGGCTCTGGTAGTAGTCTGCTTGCTGTGAGTGTTGTGTAGGTTATAAACACATCAATGTTCCTGCAGAATGAAGTCACATCCTCAAAATTGCAAAATTCTTAGAGAGATAGAAATTAAGTATTTCACAGGTTAAGTAACTTGCCAAGGTCATCCAGCTGTTAGAACAAATATTCGTTCTGAAGCCCAGGATGAATGTAGTATTCATCAGAGAAATGAGATCCTGGTTCTTAGTGTCCTAAGTCTGCCTCTACCCTCACATCCTCTGCACTCTGCAGAAGGCATTCTAACAGAATGGAGAGAGTGGCTTTGGAGGTAGGAAACTTGGGCTCTAACTGATTCTGTCAGTTTCCAAACACATGTCTCTGGGAATATTCTCAGGTCTCACTTTCCTCCTCTGTTAATTATGCCTGATTTATAAGACTGATAAGATATTTACAAGTGTGTAGGCAAAAGTAGCTAGTATACTTGGAACTCATGATGGGAGCTCAATGAATATTCATGTTCAGTTTAGGAAGATACTATTGTGATGGACAGAGCCACCTCTTCAGTCTCTCAGGGCAGCAAGCAGCTTATCACCAGGGGCCTTACCTGACCTCATTGAGAACCTGGCCTTATTGAACATCAGCCTCAAGGCTGCCATTTGGAAGGCAGTTATACCAAAAGCTTTCTTGTTAATTATTCTGAAAACACACTCACATTCTGTCAACAAGTCTGCTTTCAAAATTAAAATTGTAGCCATTTTTCATCCTTAATAAAGTTTTCTTCCAGTCTCCTCCCTTCGGTTTCACAACTAAAAACACCTTAATTATAGAGAATTTAAAAAAGGGAAATGAACAGGAAGATGCATAGACCTCTTTTATAATAATATAACTTGGTCTCCCTAATAATAATTGCTCCTTAAAGGAAAAAAATGACCTCTCCCTTATCCAATGGGCACGGGTACCTTGCAGTCTCTGCCTTGTTCAATTTATACACTAAGGATCCATGTCTGTGATTTTAACTTGTTATCCTCACTTTAGATATGAAGAATGTGGGGCTAAGAGAGGTAGCCTTCTTTGGTCAAGATTACATTGTAAATGTCAGAGTCAATGTTTCAGCCTAAGTTTACCTGATACCAAAATCTATGCTTTTTTTCATTCATGTGTTGGATATGTGCCATTTCTGCATAAAATCAAACACACCCCTATGCTCCTGCATGCACTGTTTATTGTCTCCTACTTCTGGTCTACTATAGAGAGAAGAAAGAATCTCCCTTTTCTATCAGTTTCTCTCTAAAATCATTGCTTCCCACTGAGCCCCCAAAGGCCCAGGAAACAGTAGTGTGGATTAAGCT
>CAUYON010136705.1:0-14123 GCA_963573935.1 Arctocebus calabarensis | reverse complement strand
TATTTGAAGGGTCAGGAGAAAACTTCTAAATACGGATCAAAAATGTTTTCACATAGTAAATGAGAAAATCTCATGAATGTTATGTCAATCAGGTCGATGAAAATATCTCAGATTGTATGTGAAGCCCGCACACTGTACCCCGTGATTGAATTAATGTACACAGCTATGATTCAATAAAAAAAATAAAAATCTTTCCCCAAGGAAAGCAAAAAAAAAAAAAAAAAAAAAAAAAAAGACCCTTCTTGTTCAGAAATTTTTTTTAATTGAAATAAGATATTCCAATAAAGGTGTTGCCAAGATGGTGAAGTAACTTTTCTTATTTTCCCTTCAAATTTCAAAGACAAGTGTTCCAAGAAGAGCTGATAAAGAGTGCTTTCGTCTTCTCCAGGAGCATGTAAGGAGTGGGGCCGTCTCAGAGCCCTTTAAATGGGCAGGTGGGAAGAGGAACAGACGAGGGCGGCCAGGCACAGAGGAAACATCCAAGGCAGATTTAGTGTCTTTCCTTTCTTGCTCAAAACTTTGCCTGAATTAGGGAAAAGATGAGCTATTTAATGTAGTTAATAGGGTCACATTGTGTGGCTGATTGTGTTTTCGATTATTCTTGCTCACCTTTGCTCTGAATAATCCCACCTATTGCAATACATTTATGAAAATAATTTTTAGTTGCTTACCCTCAGCTTTTGTCAGCTCATTTTAGTGTTTCAGGGTTAAACCTAGGTTTACAGCCAACCTAGTAATTTACTTTAAAATTATCAAAATATATCTTTTCAAGTGTGTAAACGATGACATCTGAAAGGAACTTGAAAGAATTTTAACTGTCCAAAAGAAATAACAGGCATTAATAAGATTTTATGTCCCTAATTAAGCTGTACATGTGACTTTGTAGTGAAAAATTGGGGTCATAGGTTAATTAAAAATGATAAAGGTAGCTGTTGTATTCTCCTTTTAAATATTCATTATTCTTAATTATTAGTTGTCCGATAATTCTGAATCTTATGGTATAAAAAAATACAGTATTCAACTAGGAATTACGAAGCAACTCCTAATGCCAGGTGACACTGTTTTAAATGCTTAAAATAAATAAATGACTAAAATATGGTCTTTGCTCTGAGAAGTGGAAGGCAAAAAGCATTGGGAGGCTTAGCTGCTTGTCCTGTGCAATTCCGTTGAGTTATGTGCCTTTTGAAGAAATCTTGTTTGAAATAGAAAAAAGGTATTTGGCTAGATTATATGGTATTATTGGGAAATTTTGTAAATGATGCGTGCCCAGAATGCTGCTTATTGATTTCAAACAAATAAGAGAGCACTTTCCAAACCAGACCCTCATTCTGGCTCCTCCCCCTCACCTCTCTCTGCTTTAGCCAGTTACCCAAAGGGTTCTCACAGTAAAACCACGTGTTAACACGAGGTGAATTTTAATGGTGCTAATAATTATGTTTCTGTGTTTCTTCAAAGTATCTGAAGGATTGAAACTTTATGCTTCTTCTGCTAAAAGACAATGTAATTGTACGCTACCTCTCAATGCTAGTTGAGTGCACGGCCGTCATAACTGTATTTTCCCGATTGGTATGTAAGGTTACTGGGGGGGGGGGATCATGGAAGTTTTTAGGCTTTTAGTCTCCTCTGTGTGTGGCTCTGTAAGTGTGCAGCTGTGTCACAGAAAGTGGGGACCTTCTATTAGATTGCTCTTTCCCCTTCAAGTGGACCTATCAGGAACTACTGGGTAATCTCATACAGGAAGCTGCTATGTGCCAGGGCTTCACATCTATTATGTTATTTAACAGCTCTTTGGAATAGTTGTAATTTCCGTCATTTTCAGTAAGAGAAAACTGGCTCAGAATACACACTACTGGGCCATGTGTGGGCTGTGTCTGTATATAACTAGATCTAAGGTCTTAAAAGTCCTACTCAAAGATCAAGATGGAAGAAAATGTTTTGCATTTATTTTGGGTGAGACTTGAGACATTTATCTTCCCATGCACTTCTATGCTGTGTATACAAGTCTAAAAATCTTAAGGTTATTTTCAATATTTAAACTTTGCTTAAGAAGATATAAGAAAATATGTCTATATATAAAAAAAGAAAATCAAGGACCACATCTGTGCATTTTAACCATATTGGGGAAGAAATTATTCTGTGCATAATAGCTTATCAGGATATAGGTTCTTTGCTGAGACTTAAGAAATTGTTATTGCCAATTCCAGTTTGCTTAGTTCATTTACTTTGCACCTAAGTTGTAAATTAATCACTGCTGGTAACATCAATTTAGTTGTAATTAATCATGGAGGAGGAAAGCAGTCACATTGGTGCCAGCCATATTAACTGCCTTGTCTGATTGCTCTTGTGCAATTTTCCAGCACTTTGATGAATATACGCGGCAAGAAATACTTCAGAGCTTCCACGAATATTCATATTATATTTGGAAATATACTTGAAATATACAAAGATAGTGGATTGTTGCTTCACTGGAAGTTTTCTTTTATGGTTTTTAGATATGTAACTTTTACATATATATGAGCAAATACACACACATGTACACATACACAGACTGCCCTTGCTGCAGATAAATGACATATTTATACTTTCAGAGCCAGTGAAGTTAAAAAGGGAGATTTTATTAGAGTCTTGGATGGGTGTTCAAGGTTAGAGAGAAGTAGATTTCTACAAACAGCTGGTGTTGATGTTTTCTATGTAGTTTCCACCTATCAAATAAATATTTAGGAGCCAATACAATTCTAATTTGCAAATAGGCAATATTTATTAGCCCTTGACAAAAATCATATTGATTTTTATACCATTACAGTATGAATGTATACATATATTTATAACTAATCTAATTTTAGGTGATTTACAATCAACAAATACATACACGTAATGCACTGATATAGAAGGAACAATATATTAGTGTGTTTTACAATTCCTATAAATTATGACTTATGGTCCCCTACCCATTGTTTTAAGCTGTTCATTGCATTAGAACAGTGGTTCTCAACCTATGGGTCACGACCCACAGGAACTGTATTAAAGGGCTGCGGCATTAAGAAGGTTGAGAACCACTGCATTAGAGGACAAATCCTACCTACAACACGTAAGTCATTGTTAGCATGGAGTGGAAAGCTGTACTTTTTAGACCATAGCAAAATAATAGTCCTGAACCTGACCTTGGCATGTGTTCCTATGAAAGCTGGGGGAAGGGCTGTTATGTCCTGTGTTCCGGCTTCTCACCAGTCTCACCAGGGTGGCTGATAAGGTCTCATAGTGTGTGCTCTGGGTCGGTGCTCCCTGCATCGCACAGGCTTGGGCATTTCAAGTTCCTGGTCCCTGTCTTGACTGTGTCCTGAGATCCCTGTACCCCGTATCCACCTTGACACTGCCTGAGTCCTCCTCAGGTCCACAAGTTTACTCCGGACTTTTGTGTGCTCCTCTCAGGGCATGTGAGAAGACCTGGATCCTGAACACGGAACGACCAGGCCAGAGGATCCTAGCCGTGCTCGCTTATATCCACTGCTTAGCTAGGTCCATGTTGTTAGCTACTGTGATGAACCTGAGACTTTTCTAAGGAATGTGACGTTTTCGTGGGCTGTGCTGAAAGAATCAAACTAAAACCAAGCTAGAAAGTCTGCCCTGGAGTTTCCCTGATCCCTTCTGGCTGTTCCCATCCACCTCCTTCCAGTTTTGATGGCCCAGAGTACAGAGGACAGTGACTTCTGAAATCTCTTCATTCGCTTTCCCTGTCTCCGCCCCAGGCTCCAGTCTGCTTCTCTCCCGTCCTTTTCAGTCTTGCAGAAATTTCCCCTTTGTCCCATTCTCCGGCGGTCTTCATGATACGGATGACACTCAAACTTTATGGTCTGGATTTCCCTGGTTTGGGATTCAGTACATAATGCCAACATTCTAGTGTTTGGAAAGGCTTGCTTGCCCTGAGTCCTCTGGCTCCAGTCAATAACTGAAGAAGTAGTAACGGGAGGTGGTGCTTTTGAAGAAGAGCAAGGTCCTTCATGGAATACTTGTGTGGGGACAGAACACACTTCAAAATGTGACAAAAGTATGGGAAATGACAAGTCTTCATCCAGTCCACATCCCTAGGCACTCAGCTACTCTCCGCAGAGACAATTCCTGTTTCCTAGGCCATCTATCTTCGCTCCCCAGTGGTGCTCTATGTCAATTTTCTCTCCCTTCCTTTTCTTTTTTTCTCTTCCTTTTCTTTCCTTCCCTTCCCTTCCTTCTCCCCCAACCCCCTTTTATTTGAGACAGTCTTGCTCTGTCACCGTGGCTACAGTGCAGTGGTGAGTGTAGCTCACTGCAACCTCGAACTCCTGGGTGTAAGGGATTCTCCTCCTCAGCCTTCCAAGTAGCTGGGACTACAGGCGCCCACCACCACAATATCTGCCATGTGACACCCAGCTAATTTTTTCTATCTTTTTCTATCTGAGCTCTTCCTCAGGCTGGTCTTGAACTTCTGATCTCAATGATCTTCCTTCCTCCCCAAAGTGCTAAAATTATAGGCATGAGCCACCTGCCCTGCCTACTTTTTTCTTTTTAAGACAATTCGTAGCATACTATTCACACTCTTCTGTATCTCCCAGTTTTTACTTAATGTATCTTTATGGGTATATCACTACCCACAGAACTGGCTCCTTCTTTCTGATGGCTGTACAGTATTCAAATACAAGGGGATAACATAATTTTTAACCAGACCCCCATTGGTAGTTTCTAGTATTTTTTCTTACAAACAATGCTGTAATGCACATCCTTTAATATGTGTTACTTTGAATATGTGTAGGTTCCACCTATTGTGGACCTTCTTGGAGAGAGCATTGTAAATTTTCAGAAAGCAATAGGGGACACACAGAGTGAAGGAAGTGGGGGTGGGACAGGGAGATTCACTTGCTAAGATCAGAAGTTTCCTAGGGTGATGCTCTCACAAAGGGAAAAGGCACAGGAGAGAACCCTAGGGTTCTGGCTTGTAAAGTCTCTGCTGAGAAGTCTGCTAACAGCTAGGATAACCAAAGAAACCTTAAGCAAAAAGAGCAAATATGGAGGCATCATCTGACTTTAAACTATACCTCAAGATCATAGTAACCAAAACAGTATGGTACTGGTATAAAAGTAGAGACATAGACCAATGGAACCGAAACCAGAAATAAAGCCATATAGCTGTGACCAAATGATCCGTTGAAAAGCAGACAGAAACATACACTGGGGAAAGGATGCTCTATTCAATAAATAGTGCTGGAAAAACTGGACAGCCACATGCAAAAGAATGAAACAGGACCCACATCTCTTACCATATACAAAAATTCATTTAAGGATTAAAGCCTTAAATGATAGGCATAAAATCATAAAAGAACTGGAAGAAAATGTAGAAAAACTCTTTTAGACATAGGTGTAGGGTCCTAGGCAAAGGATTTATGACAAGACCACAAAGGCAAAAATAGCAGCGACAAAATAAATAAATGGGACTTAATTAAATTAAAAAGCTTCTGTACAGCAAAGGAAATTATCAAAAGAGTAAGCAGGCAATCTACAGAATGGGAGAAAATATTTGGAAATTGTACATCCAACAAAGAACTCATATCCAGAAGGTACAGACATGCAAATAACACAGCAGGAAAAAATAACTCCATCAAGAAGTGGGCAAAAAAATGCAGAATGTTTTCAAAAGAAGATGGACAAATGGACAGTGATCATATGAAAAAATGTTCAACTTCACTAATTATCAGGACATGCTTATTTAAAAAAATATCACTTTAGACCTGAAAGAATGGCCATTGTTAAAAAGTCAAAAGTCAACAGATGCTGGTTTGGATGCAGGCAAAAGGTACCTTTATACACTTTTGGTGTGACTACAAATTAGTACAACCTCCATGGAGAACAGTATGGGGAGCCTGCAAAGAGTTAGAGATAGACCTACCATTTGGTCTAGCAATCATACTACTATGTACCTTCCCAAAGGAAAAGATATCATCTTATCAAACAAGATACCTGCTCTTGACTTTTTTTTTAAGTTAGAGTCTCAAGTTGTTGGCCTGAATAGAGTGCCATGGAGTCACAGCTCACAGCAACCTCCAACTCTTGGGCTCAAGAGATCTTCTTGTCTCAGTTCTCTATTTCTGCTTTTGCTCAGGCTGTCTCGAACTTGTGATCTCAAGCAATCCACCTGCCTTGGCCTCCCAGAGTGCTAGGATTACAGGTGTGGCACCAGGGGCCCCTCTGTACTTGAATGTTGACCACAGCATAGTTTATAATTGAAAAGATTTACAATCAACCTAACTGCCCCTCAATACATGAGCAGATAAAGAAAATGTGGGCCATAAAAATAAATGAAATAATGTCATTTGCAGCACTGTGGATGCCAGTGAAAACCATTATCCTAAATGAAGTATCTCAGGAATGGAAAAACAAACACCACACATTCTAACTAACAAGCTGGGAGCTGACCACTGGCTCCACATGGGCACAAAGAGACAAGAGGTGTAAAGGATGCTGGAAACTAAGAAGGGGGAGGGTGGGAAAGGGGAAAGGGATAAAAACTTACCTATCATGTGCAATCAACATTGCCCTGGTGGCTGCATGCTGAAAGTTTTGACTTCAACATTATCTAGTGTATATGTAACAAACCATTCATGCCCCCTGAATATTTAGAAATAATAAAAGAAAGTTTAAACTAAAGGCTGGGTGTGGTGGCTCATGCCTGTAATCCCAACACTTGAGAGACAGAGGTGGTTGGATTGCCTCCTCTCACAGGTTCAAGACCAGCCTGAGCTAGAGAGAGCCCTTGTCTCTAAAAATAGCCAGGCATTGTGGGGGGTGCCTGTAGTCCAAGCTACTCAGGAGGCTGAGGCAAGAGAATCACTTGAGCCTAAGAGTGTGAAGTTGCTGTGAGCTATGATGCTACATCACTCTACTAAGGGCAACATAGTGAGAATCTGCCTAAAAAAAAAAAAAAATGAAATTTGTGCACCTTGGTAAACATGTATTACTCTCATCATCCAAAGAAAGTGACTAAAGATACTTGAAATAAAAAAAATATATGATTGGATGAGTGAATTTTATAGAAAATACCTTTCTTTCTATTGTCATATAAAGTTTAATGATTTTAAAAGAAGAAATCTTGAATATTGGTAACATCATTGTAAGTATAACAAGTTAATAATGAGGTGGTGTTAATTGCTGATGCTGAGTATTATACTGATTTTTTAATCTAGGGATCTAGACTGCTTTACTGGCCTCATTATCACGTCTTCCCCTACGATCCCTGGAGGAGAAACATTGAAGGAAGGCGAAGGAAAATGTCACCTTCTTCTCAGCAGGGGATCGGCTTTGACTCAGCACAGCATCCCCTGACCCCACCTCACCACCCATAGCCTGCCTTTTGCCTGACCCCAAAGAGGCCAGGAGCAGGATCAAAGCGGGCTGGACACAGGGCACATGACATTTTCCTTTTTCTTAAACAGCATATTAAATACCTTAGTGCATAAAACAAAATTTGTGTACATCTGAAAGCAATGGTGTCACTATCTCAGCCACCCATGTGGACAAGCTGTGGCTGTTTGGCATCACTGTGATTCCTGACTTTGAATTTACGTGCTGCCAATAACCAATTATTTAATTATCCTTATTCACACATAAGTGCTTCACAGCAAAACACACGATACGCCGTTAATATAGTGAAAAAAACAATGTGTTCAAGGTAACTAAGCAGCATGGTGGTGTCACCAGGCTACCTGCATCAGCTGCTCCAGAACAGTGGCAGCAAATCCCGACAGGCTTTCAACCTCTACCCAGCAACATGACATTTCTAAGTCTGCACCAGAGCTTCCAGTGTTAGCACTCCACCAGTACACCAGGGCATCTCTGCCACAACAAAGGAAACAGGGCTGGAGGGAGCACCACAGAGGTTTATTTACACTTCCAATGTTCTGGCCACTGCAAAACACAGAGGAACAGTGTCTTGATATTTACTTGATCAGATTAGCACTCTCGTCTATCAGAAGATGAGTTTCTTGCCCTTTATGCCCACCCATCCTCGAGCAAGAACACGAGGAAGAAAGGTCTTCTCTTCCTTAGATGACTGTGGTTAAAAACTAAACAACTACAGCAAAAAAGGATGCAGCATATTAAAAAAATCTAAAGCTGCAATTGGAAAGAGATGGAAATTAATCTTCAACCACTTTTTTTAAACTTTGAGGGTTCATGGTAATCAAAACCACACTTTTTTTCCAGGCATTTCTAGGTTTCTCAAGCCATCTGTGCTTCATGGAGAATTTAGTTCATATGTTTTTAGTTAATTTACACTTAACTCATCCAAATGTTGACTTGTTATTCCAGCTATTTGATGTCTCAGAAATCATACGCACATTCTAATACATGTTCCAAAGTCTTTCCCCCTTTTGGATAGGGAAGTCATCATTAGCTAGCAGTAAACAGGACCTGCAGGGGCTTAAGTCTGATTTCAAATGAAAAACAAAGGAAATTCCCAGGGCTTTGAAACTTGGAAAACTATTTTTGACACACATGGTTACAACATCTTTAAAGTGATATAAACATGAGAAATGACCAAAAGACATTAAAATTGCCACAAGCATAACTAGAGTCTCTAGAATGTGAAGACATTAGTTAGCAACTTAAAATATCTTATCATATTAACTTCAAGGTCAGCACAAGTAGGCCAGCTCACATCAGTTCATCTCTACTGAACATTGTGCAGAAGCTGGTAGGCTAATTTTTTCATGAAAAGGACAAATAATATTCTTCAGAAAGTTCGATGTTGCAAAGATCTTCTACCCTTTTTTTTTTTTTTGAGACAGAGCCTCAAGCTGTCACCCTGGGAAGAGTGCTGTGGCATCACAGCTCACAGCAACCTCCAATTCCTGGGCTCAAGCAAGTGTCTTTCCTCTACCTCCCAAGTAGCTGGGGGGACTAAGGCGCCCACCACAACGCCCAGCATTTTTTGGTTGTAGCTATCATTGTTGTTTGGAGGACCCGGGCTGGATTCGAACCCGCCAGCTCAGGTGTATGTGGCTGGCACCACCACAGGCGCTGAGCCGTGATCTTCTACCCTTTTAAGTGTATTAAACTTATATGTATTCAAAAGTTCCCATAAGTTTACATATGTAGTTGGGAAGTAATCTCCCCCCCCCCCCCATCCCAGATTGTATATATCTTTAGACCAGAGTACTTGGTAAAAATCTATCTCACATTAATGTCTGATTGTGTAGTTTAGGGTTTTTCAACTCTCACTGCACACTTGAACCTATAGATAAACTTCCATGGCACACTTAATTTATGTTGATCGAAAAGAAAAAGAGTGAAAAAAAAAGAATATACTTAGTGTGCTTTGAATGTCTTTCAAAAATAATTTAATTAATGGGCTTTAAAAATTTTTGCAGCACACCCAAGATCCTATCATGGCACAATAGTCGAAAATCACTAGTCTAGTTTTATATCAGTTAAATCTCGACCGGTGCTTGTGATATATACACACACGCTTTTAAGGCTCTTTGATCCAGGACCCAAGTGTTTTGTGACTGAAAACAGGAAGGAGTTCCGAAACTGTAAGGCACAGGTGTTCTGGGCCCCAATCCCATGCCAGGACCCAGGGACCCAAAGCATGTCCAGGAATGAAGTGAAGAGTGAAGTCGAAGATTCAAGATTCAGAGAAATGGATTAATAGGAACATGAAATACAAATGAATCAGTAGGCGCATGAAATAGAACTGGATCAATAGGGAAGAGAAGCAGAGAGATTGGAGCACCCCAAAAGTTAAGAAAATGTTTGGGGGCTGCAGACAGGGTAGAGTCAGAAGGAAGGCCTGTTTGGGGCCATTTCCACTACCCTCAGAATTCTCCACTAGTTTGACATGCATTATGGTCAGGAGTAAATCCATAAAGTAATTGATGTGTCAGCCATAGAAGGCAGAAGGAAACGCAGAAATCTTCTCAGCTGAGTTTGTAAATTCGGACCCTTTTATTTTGATAAATGTGAAGTTTGTGGCCCAGATGGAAAGGGTAGCCTTTTTACCTAGTGATACCCTACTAGCGTCAGAGCTGGAATGAGCAGCCAAAGGGTCTTGGGTCTCGTGTCCTGCCAGGCCAGTATTCTTTGTATGGCACTGCAGTGTATCCCAAAGGTCGCCCATAAAGTCACCATACATAGGGAAAATGAGAAATTGTGGCTAAATGTACCTTTAATTACAAAATGTTCATTACAAAATTTTGCAAAGAGACATCACTTTAGGGGTGACATTAATCCCAAGCTAATCGATCATTTCCTTTTTCTCTTCCTCTGTCCCTCACCTTCTCCTTCCCCATCACCCTTCCTCACCTTCTTTTCCTCTTCCTAGTCTTTTTCTTTCTTTCTTCTTCTTTTTAATTTTTGTTGTTTCCATGTGCCTCATTCACTGCCACTCTAACTCAAGATTGAAGTAGAAGTGACAAAAATGTCACACCCGAAGCTCAGCTGAAATTATTTTCAGAGGAGGTCACAGCAAAGCATGTTTGTTTGGTGAAGTTTCAAGCTTACTCTCAGCAGATGAGTTCAAAGCTGTGAACACACCTTGAACTTTGAGAGTTGTGAGTCCACAAGACGGGACAATATGTCAAAAGAAAAAGGTTCAAAAGACTTGTGGGATGTCAGCTCTCTTTTTTAAAAAGAACATTTTGGTGAGTTAAGTGCGAATGAGTCAGAAACACAAGGATTTTATTTCCCTTGCCATATGCCTGGGTTTAAAAATTAATGGAAAAAAGTTCTCGGTGCAACATGTTTTGAATTTTATTTGTCTTTTTCTCTTATGAACTCTGGAAGATGGAAGCTGAGGAATGATGAAGACAGTGGAATCAAAAGCAATTGTGAGTTTTAAATATTTATATAATACATTGCACTTTGTCAGACTGAGCCGAAAGGATGCCCAGTCTGAGAAATTCCATTTAGTAAGCCTTGCTGTATTTTTAGTGTCTGACCTAATTATATTCCTAAAAGAAATTTCTGAACAGGTATTTATCTGAATTTATTGTGTGGACTCAAGATAGCGCTGCAAGGAACCCATTTTATTAGAGGGAGTGTGATGGTTGAGTTACGATGTATAATTGGGCAATTAGAATAAAAGAGATAGTGAATTACTTTAAATTTTAAGCCTTACCAAAAAAAAAAATCTACTTACATGGTCTTTCATATATGGCATTTTATTGTTCTCAGACATTTTACTTTGTATAGTATAACTAGGAAATTTGTGTAGAATTTTGATTATTTCTATCAAGAAAAATAAAGAATGATTTCAAGATTATCAGAGTTCTTTTTAATTTTTTGTTCTTATTGGCCCTTTTGATGAGGGGACATTGGCAATTATTCTTCTGGTGTAACAGGGTATTTAGTCAAATGCTGTTTTATTGAAACAATTCTCGTAATTAGCTACATCAATCTCACATCATTTCTATAGCCTGTGTCTACAAATTCATCTCTTTTTCAAACTTGTCTTTGTTCTCCAGTTTGCCCAGGAACTTTTAAGAAAACATACACGTTTAAATAGACTGTCTCTGGTTAGCTTGTGGTTTGGCTTTTAAACACCCTAGAATGATTTAAATCAAACCGTTTCAGTCACTAGAATTGGATCAAATCACAACAAAGCTATGCTTGTAATTTTATTAAAATGATAGGTTGGTCAAGACAAAAATACTCAACTCTATCGAGTGCCAAGAAAGAGTGTACTCAAAATAGCCTTCCTGTACTGATGGGGCCAGGTCATGTCACACGGCAAGAGCCCTCTAAACGGCGTTGTCACATCTGTTCACAACGATGTGACTCTTCATATGCTGTTCCGTATTTTTTAAATAGAACAAAAATGGGCTACACTTCAAAATTTAAATATGGCACATGAAAAGGCTTTGTTCACATTTAATTAAATTACTGTTTATGTGCCATATGTTTAATCAGACACTGCATTATCCCAGATGGAAGTAATGGGTAGGAATAAGGTATAAAGGGTTTTTATTTTTCTTCTTCTAAAAGTACATGGTATAAATTGAAAGGATTTTTCTAAGAAATGCCATCACAGTGACAAACTCATAGGGCCACTGCTATGACACAAGCCCTGAAACGATCACTTTGTGGCTCATTGACTCTCAGAACTGTAAAGATAGGGGGACCCTCAGCTCCGGAAAACAATACTTAAATGATTTTCAATTGCAACTTCGTTAGGCATACCGTTGCTGTGCCTTGCCAAAACTATTTTGTTTAGTATTTTGGATCAGGTTTGTTTTTTAAGTTACTAATAAAAAATAAAGAGATTCTCACTGTTTAAGTAAACTTAAATCATGGAAGTGTAGATTCCATAACGTCTAAGGCAAGTTGAACTGGAAACATGTAGGCGCCTTTCAGGGTCTCTCTCTGTTCCTGGGAGATGAAATTCACTTTGCTCATTTGCCAAGCAAACGTGCATTCAGGAGAGGAAGGAAGCCGTTTTTACCATATGAAGTGAGCGTGTGTTTTTCTTACTTTTGCTGCTCTGCTGTTTTTGCCATATTTTCTGAGATCAAGTCTTTAATCAGTCCGTGGGAGTATAGATTTAATGACATTTACTTTGGAAAACATGTTCTGCTAAAATTTTGTAGTAATGTACTTCATTTAATTCTAAAATTGGCAGCCGAAACTGACACTACGTTTGTGCAAGCAAGCTTCTCAAATGTTTCAGTCAAAGCATGTTGGGACACAAAAGGCCGGGACATCATTTCTGGGTCTGCACACTTCTGAACGTGAGAGTGGGGCAGTCAGGGATGCTCCGAAGCCTCGAGCATGGAGCCTGCGAATGGCCTTGATGTGCCCTCCTGGTTGGGGTATGTCTCATCTGCACGAGAAGTGTTTTGAAGGAAAATAAAGGGAAATAAAAAATCCTATAAAGATGAGATTAAGGGCTTCAGCAGTTGTGGGGAGTGTGTGGATGTGGGCATGTGTGTGCAAGGTGAACTCTGCAGGGAGCACGGTCATGCAGTGGGCCAGGGAGGTCGAGGGCCGCCTTTTGAAAGAGGTGTGCATAGTAGGCTCAAGTTAGAATAGGACCCTTCTTTAATTCGCCCCAAAAGGTTGAGGTTGGGCAAGAGAGTTGGAATCACTGTTTTGGTCGGTGTACTAAGCAGGTACACGAAGCAGCCTGAAACTAGAGGGAAGTAGCCATTGTGTGGTGCCTCCTGCCTGGGGGCCTGTGCGAAGGTCTCTGTCCCCACCCCCTCTCCTCCCTCAGTCACTGCGCCATCTTTCTATAGAGCCTCCCCCAGAGCCCTGCTCTTCCCTTTAAACACATAGAACCCTGGTGCTGAAAGTCCTGCTTGTCCACACTGTCCCTTAAGGTAAACTCTATGCCGACAAAGGCCATGTGTGCTTATCGAATACTTCGCATGCAGCACACGACACATGTCTTTACTGTATTAGGAAACTCATAAATCCTCATTGAATGACAAAAATGAATGAACACTTCTCTCTACATTCAATTAACGCAGAGTGTGGGCATCTGAGAACTCTGACAATAGGTTCATTGAGGGCAGCCACCATGTCTTTTCTTCTTATTATTATCCTTAGTGGCTAGCATGATTCTTGATAGATTTTCTTTCTATTTTTTTTTTTTTTTTTTGCAGTTTTTTGCTGGGGCTGGGTTTGAACCCACCACCTCCAGCATATGGGGCCGGCACCCTACTCCTTTCAGCCACAGGTACCATGAAAAAGCGTCCTTTTTCTTAGATTTTCTACAGCAAGTTTACTGAGTGTACAGACTATACTTAGTATGAGTATGTGTGGGTTTATGTGTGTGCATGTGTGTTTGTATATGTGTGTATGTGTGTATATGTGTGTTCGTGTATATGTGTGTGTGTCTGTGTATGTATGTGTATGCGTGCATATATGTGTGTGTATTTATATATGTGTGCATGTGTTTATGTGTGTGTATATGTGTGTATGTGTGTGCATGTGTGTATGTGTGTGCATGTGTGTGAATGTGTGTGTATGTGTGTATATGTGTGTGTGTACATATAAACTCTCCCAAGGAATTGGCTCACATGATATGGAGGCTGATAGGTCCTGAATCTGCCATCTACAAACTGGAGACCCCTGGGAGCTGGTGGGGTAGTTTGAAGGCC
>CAUYON010136704.1:0-34753 GCA_963573935.1 Arctocebus calabarensis | reverse complement strand
AAAATAAAGACAGGTCTATATTTCTTAGGCTCAAGTGTATCTGAAAAATAATGAGATAAGAAATTTCATTCCTACTGTACTGAATAATCTCAGAAAATAAGAAAGGAATTTTCTGTTACCGTTACCACTCAGATGTTTATTATTTTTAATAGATTGTCTCATTCTATGTTGAATCATATTATTTAATACTTCTGATTTTTAAAAAGAAGCTGCCATGCAAAGTGTCAGACATTGTACTTCTCAGATGATAATTTGTACTATGAGAACAGAAGGGAACAGGGAATTTGAGTATTCTAAGTTTTTAAACACTTGTGTGCACACAGTAAATTAATAGTTTTGATTTGTTATGCAAGGAGGAATTTGTAAGTATGAATATGTTTTTTCAGATGTGTTTATATGTAAATAGGTAGTGTTAGTAGATAAACATGTAGGAGAAGAAATTTACCTGAAAGGATGAGATTGACAAGTGCTTTCTCTGTTGTTTGAGGAAACCATACACGTGCTTATCACGATGGAGGGTGTGCAATAAAGTCATAGCCTGATCAGATATGATCCCACGAGAGAGAAGTCTGATAAATGTTCTTATAGTCAAACAAAACCAGCAGCATTACTGAATGCCCAGCATGTTACTTCCCACATCATATGGTAAGTGGATACTTTAATTTTATTTATTTATTTATTTATTTATTTATTTATTTATTTATTTGCAGTTTTTGGCCTGGGCCAGGTTTGAACCTGCCACCTCCGGTATATGGGGCCGGTGCCCTACTCCTTTGAGCCACAGGTGCTGCCCTAAGTGGATGCTTTAGTTTAAAAGCATCCACTTTGTAGCATAACTTTGTAACATAGTTTAAAAGCATCCACTTTGTAACATAACTTTGTAACATCCACTTTGTAACATAAAACTAACAACAACTGGAAGAGAGTGCTAAATTTTAAAGTTCAAATTAATTTTATTTAATGAGTAGCTATAACATTTTCTAAAATATGTTTGGTTAGCACTTCCACTATTCTCCAAGAAAAATGCTTCGTTTTCTGCTCTAAGTGCCACTGAAATCACATTCGAATTAGGAAACATCAATGTTAAACATTTTAGTACTTCTTGAAAAATATTTGGATAGAAATGTAAAGTTATATGATCTTTTGGGAGAGAGAAAAATAATGTGTTTTATTATTTTCTCCATTGATTCATGTGTAATAACTTAATAAATGAATCAAATTCTATAAAAGTCTTAAAAAATTTAAACCTTTTCTATATTAACAAATTATTAAATAAGAATAGGAGATTTATGTGAATTAGGAAAGTGTATAATAGCCAAGGAAAAATCATGAGAATGCAGAGAAATATAAATTCACTGGTCACTTTTTTCTTCCATATTTATTGTTTAGTATTTATGCATTGACATAGTTTTTACATGGTTTGCAAATTTTTGAGTATCAATTGGAGATCATATGTACATGCGGAAGAGAGAAAGTCACTTTGCCTGAGACACCACAACCCAGTGACCTAGGGTTTTCATTTCACAGGATGACTTTCTCCAATTTAGTCATGGTCGATGCTCTTGGATTTGAGTTTGGTTTTAACTTACAAATGAATATTTTCCCCTCTTTTTATCTGAGCTAGTAGCATAGGCTAGTGGGTTCTAGTAAATCTGAAATGTCCTTTAATTCTTTTTTTCTCCTAGAAAAAGGGAACCAGGGAAGAATAAGCAACTTCGATGATCTCATTTCTGGATTCCTCTCTTTTGACCCTTGACCTGCCTCAGTCAAGAGAGAATTTCATTCCAGATTTTGATACTTTGTTTATATTTGTTTACTATCAAAGGTTCTAAGTTTGGAAAACCAATAATTATTGACAAAACTTATGCCTATGAAAATTCTAGAGTTCTTTACAAATGGGTAAAAAGCAGGTGTGTCTTTTCTGTCATTTGTAGTGGGGCATTTTCCAATGACAGATTAATCCCCATTAGGGGACAGGGAGGTCTAGTTAGTTTGCCAAGGCTAGATAATGTTATTGTTGTTGTTAAATTTAAGAAATAGAAAAGCTAGAATAATAATCTTAGATAATTGAATCCAACTATTGGAAAACTGGACTGAATATTGTATATTTCTTATCTGACTTGATGACTACTCTCTTTTTTTCTGTACTCTAGACCCTAGACTGGATACATGTTTAAAGATTGCTAGTAAATGTCACCACAGAGTAACTGTATTACAAAGTGTTTTGGATATTTAAAAGACAGAGGAAAATCTCGTAAGTGAAAATTATGTGTCTGAAAGCATTCTCCTAACATCTGTCTTCCTGACATCTGTGTCCTTCTTGCGAAATTGCACTGGGCTGAAGGGAATCGCCTTGACCAAGATTACATGCACTCCTGGGCAATTTATATTTATCGATCAGAGAATAAAGGAATCTAAAGTACCACTGACTTTGTCTTAGTTGTTACAGCTTCAAACATTCTTGTTAGGATCACTTGATTTGTCTATTGGAAATACTTCCCAATTCAATTACTCCAAACTCAATTCTGCTGCCACTGCCCAATAAGCCTGTTTTACTGAGGACTCAGAGTTGGGTTACCAGGCAACTAGGTAGATTAGTAACAAAATGGATCTCAGGAGGACAAGAATATGTTGAGTGTGTCTCATGCAAAGTCATCCCTACGATACCAATGTCATATCTTTTTGATCATTTTTCCACGTACTCATCTGATCTGTAATGAAGTCTTCCTATATGCCAAATGCCTCACTAGATTCTGGGCAATATGCGAGCTGATGGTACATTAAATTCCTGTCTAAGTGGAGGTTTGGCTCTGCCCTGCAAATTTTGCTTCATTTCCAGTGCACTCATTTGTCTATTGGCTTAACTGGCTTCACGTTGTGTCCCATGTCATCAAGGTCCAACAGCTCCTTCCCTTTTCTTCACTCTCAGCCCATGACCATTTCTTCCTCAGTGAAAAAATGAAAGCAACGAAGTGAGAAATGGGCAAAGTCCGACCACGACATTCGTATGTAAGATCATTTTACCCCAGAAAGCTGTCCTGCCTTTCCTCTCCATGCTGTGCACTCACGGGACTCCTGCAGGTGGAAACCCCTTCCTTACGCCGTGACCCATCGCCCTGCATTGTGTGAAGTCCTTCCCTCCCACTCTGTGTCTCAGACTCTGAGAAGGTTTTGTCTTCACATTGTCGTCAGCACACAGAAACGCGTAGAACTCCATTAATCCCATTAAAAAAGACATTTTCCTCTCCCTACCAGGGATTTCCATAGTGTCTCCAGATGGATCCGTCTCCTCCCTCCGAAACTCACACCTGCTGAGATTTCACCTAGCCAGTCCACCAAAGCCAGTCTTGTTAGAAGACCTCAAACCACCTGTGTGCTCTATCCAGTGTGCAATTCTCAGTCATTCTGGAGTTATTATTGGCATTTCAAGAATTTTTCATTCCTTTTACTAAAATAAAACAGCATAAATATCACACTGGCTTCCCGGACATCTCTCCCTTTGCGGCTTTTATTCCCCTCTCAGCAATCACCCCATCTCAGCGTTTTACATGGAATCTTTTTCATCCCTTCCACTTTTCGGTGCTGGCAATCTTAGACTTAGTCTTTTGTCTCCCTCTTTAAAACAAAAATGATTACTACCCTCATTTCCTGGGAAATCATGTATTCTTTTATGACTTTACACAGCATCCAACATCTCACGGCTCCCAAATTTGTAAATCCAGCTCAGGTGTCTCTTCCAAACAACAGCCCAGGATAACTAATTGCTTCTGCATCTTTTGACTTAGATGTTTAAATACTGTTTTAAACTGAACATGTAAAAAAATGAAAGTTTCGATCCCTCCCCCAAAAGCTGTTCCATTGAGGCTCACTCCGAGTCTGCTGATGACAGTTCCTCCCTCCCTTTACCAGGCCTGACCCGCTGTCCACTCCTGTGTTACACCATCTCCAGCTGAAAGGGAGGTTCCATCCTCCACAACATACCCCACGACCTCCCACTTGTCACCGGCAGTGCCTTGCCAACTCACTCACGCGGGCATCACCTTTCGCCTGATACATGCCTGTGGAATACACAACTGAAACAAGTAAATAATTATGCTTCACTTCAGGAAGCTCAGATAAGTGGAAGATAGAATGGCTGTGGTTAAGGGAATGATCATTCATTGTATTAGTAGGGAAAGAAGGTGAAGAAAACCAATTTGCATGCACATCTCCTATGACTAAAGCGACTAAGGCTTTATCAAAGAATACACAGAATCAGAATATGAGCTGTTGGGGCACAGCTCATCGCCTAGATGAATTAGATTTTTATCATTTTCATAAAGCTGCTTCAGTTCTCTGATCTGACTCTGATCACATAAATACCTGAAAATGCTTGAAAATCACTTAAGTCCTCTTCTCATTCCTATCCGAATTATTTCAGCATTTCACACAACACTGTAAATGTCTTTGACTTACAGCCTCGATTTTTAAAAATTTTGCCAAAAATTCATGTGTAAAACTCCATTTAATTCCCTGACTTTGATCTTGCCATTGTTTTCACGATCAAACTCAACAGTTAAATAGACAAAACATTATTTCCTTGAGAAGAACGATAAAACCAATGTTGAACATAATTGTATGTGAATATGGTATGGTTGAGTGTTGCATAAATATTATACCAAATATAAAACATTTATATGTTATTACATAAACTCTCAATTATGGGTGTGAATTTATGATGCATTTATAATGTATGTGCTCATATGTAACAAAAAAGAAAAAATAATGCCCATGTCTTAACTTAGGCTCCCCCCTAACAAAAAGCTGAAGCAAAGCTTATTTATTACGTGTATAAGCGTAAGGGAAAGATAAAGAAAACAGTGCGAGGTTGTGTTTTCAAGCCAAGCACAAGTGGACTAGAGATCATATCTACAATTTCTTTTTAGAACAGCCCATCTAGCTGGAGTAAGGCAAAGCATTTCCTTCGAGTCGCTATCGCCTACTGGACAAATTTGCAGATCCTTGAATACTTCTCCCTTCCAGAGACAGAATCCGATATCTTCACCTCACTTGTGAGCCAAAAGGAATAATGTCAGTGAAAGACTGCTGGTTCCCGACTGCTGGGGCTTTCTCTGGCTCTTTAACTGTGGAGGGGGCAGGACCCACAACAATAGTTGGTCAGGGGGTTCATTAGAAAGGCCGGTGGTGAAGGGAACCGAGGTCCCCAGCCAACAGCCATGGAGGCCTTTTGGGGTGTGGACCCTGTAGCCCTACTCAGGCCATTCATACGATAAGACACTGAGTCCAAATTGAGTTAGAACTAAGCTGCTCTAATCCCCTCATTATCAGGAACCGTAAGATAATGCATGTTTGTTTTTTTAACATGGGGTAGTTTAACAGTGGGTAATTTATTATGCTGCAATAGAACCCTAATACATTTGTGTGTAATATTCCTTGAGATGTTTTCCTCTTCCACCCAGGTCCTCTGCAGTGGTCTACATTATGCCTTCTATATAATTTTCATTGCCATGGAAGATTTGCTTCAAGCTGTCACCCTGAAAGTGTTTTATCTTAATTTCCTAGTCTCATAGAACCCATCTACATATGAGTTCTGAATGTGTACATACATACATATATATGTATACACACACACTCATATATATGTATATATATACACATGCACACACACATATATATATACACACAGGTGCACACGCACACACACATGTATATATACGCAACACACACACATATATAAGTATACACACACAGCACAAAATGACTCCCCATCTATGCACATATCTCTCATATCAGAACAATAAATTGCTATTTTGGCTAAATAGTTGACTAGTATATATGGCAAAATTCTCAAGTAGAGTGAATTTATTGTCTACATTCTTATACTCCTGGAGAAAAATTTCCTAGAACAAATAGTTGTCAGATTAACATACATGATCTAAGTTTTGTTCTCAAATATAAAGCTATATGGAAGCATTTTGTTTAAATTATTCTTAGAAGATTGCAAATTCTAGGGAGTATTATACCCTGTTCATAAATCTACTTTTAAAAACATGGCGATGTGGCTGGTACTTGTAATTTCAGAAGTTGCAGGCCGAGGCAGGTGGGTTGCCTGAGCTCACAGGCGCAAGACCAGCCTGAGCCAGAGCAAGACTTTGTCTCTAAAAAATAACCGGGTGTTTTGGCAGTTCCCTGTAGTTCCAGCTACTTGGGGAGTTGAGCCCGACAATTTGAGGTGCTGTGAGTTATGATGCAGTGGCACTCTACCAAGTGTGACTAAATGAGACACTGATTGAAAAAAAAAAGATTGAGCTGTTATTATTCCCCAAGAATAATAGGTATATATTTTTACATAATTTTGAATTAAAAATTTGGAAACTATGTCTAAAGAAACAAATCTTCTCTCATGTATAATGTTATATTAATTTACGAACACATCCATTCATTTATGTACTGTCTGTGGCTATTTTTTCTGTGCAAGAGATGAAAGCAGTTGCAATGGGGACCACGTGGTCTGCGTACCTAAATTATTTACTATCTGGTCCCTTATACTGAAAGTTCACCAACTGCTTTATCAATTGTTGAAGTAAATTTGTGAAATTTTATTTCGCAAGACAGAGAGTTCAGTATAAAAAATCTGTAACTAGAATTCAAAGGAATAATTTTTCTTTAATATAAAGTGAGATTTTGATAAAGGTCCTCCATTCTGAATATAATCTTGTAGTACCTTACATATGAAATAGAGGATATATTATTTACTAAACGTGCTACATTTGAAAATGTTAGAATATTGATTTTTTAACTAACTATTGCATTACACTACACACGGATAAAAGACTGTCACAATATTTAAGCATAACACATTTTTGGAAATGTCTTGAGACCAGAGAGAAAGCTATGGAATCAACAAAATGTAATTTCTAAGAATAGAATAAGCATATATAAGGATGGGATAAGTAGCCACACCATTTAAACTGACCGAATTAAGAGAAAACAATCTTAATATATGTTCACAATGAAATCATTTTTCTCTGAGCAAAGGACGATTTTAATTCAAAATTTTAAAATTCACTATTATTTCAATGTTATTTAAAAAAAGAAGAATACTTTTCCCATAAAGAGTTTTTTTTTTGTAGAGACAGAGTCTCACTTTATTGCCATTGGTAGAGTCCTGTGGCATCACGGCTCACAGCAACCTCCAGCTCCTGGGCTTAGGCGAGTCTCCTGCCTCAGCCTCCTGAGTAGCTGAGACTGCTGGTGTCCGACACAATGCCCGGCTACTTTTTTGTTGCA
Organism: Arctocebus calabarensis; assembly: GCA_963573935.1. Classification (NCBI taxonomy): domain Eukaryota; kingdom Metazoa; phylum Chordata; class Mammalia; order Primates; family Lorisidae; genus Arctocebus; species Arctocebus calabarensis. The sequence continues at coordinate 27,463 of CAUYON010136704.1, read as the reverse complement.
GTTCAGCCGGGGCAGGTTTGAACCCTCCACCCTTGGTATATGGGGCCAGCACCTTACTGACTGAGCCACAGGCACCACCCTCCATAAAGAGTTTTTATAAGAATATGTACTATATCGATTTATTTCTTATTTCCTATGTAAATCTCTTTTCCAGGAGGTCTAACAAAGCTAATGAAGCTAAGAACCCCCCAAAGATGTTAAACCAGCTGAGTGAATGTCAGCTTTCAGGAAGAAGGGACCTCATGCATATTTCATACGTAAAAGAAAACCATGCGAGGAAATCACTTGCCCTTTCCATGATATTTCAGGCAGCAGAAAATAAAGAGGGAAAAATCATAAAAGAAGGGCCTCTAACAGTCTTTTGAAAGCACATCTGGTGAGCCTGGAGAACGCTGTGGTTGTTGAATTTTGTTTACATATTTATAAGCTGAATGTTTGTCGGTATGCAACAAGTTTCAAGACTTCACACTTTTATTACTCAGATATTCAGTCTCTGGGGCTTAAAAATTCCAAACCTTATACAACAAATCAATTTAAAAACAAAACCAAAATACCCCACAACATCTTCAAAACAAGCTGTAAATGTTTTCATAGTAAACTATGATTGCTGTCAACCTTGGTACATATGAACTTATGATCCCAAATAGTATTTCAAAACAATACATGCAGAGATATAGAAAAGACCGAAATACCAGGCCTATGAAGAAGGCTCAAGCACATATCAAAATATACATATTTTTTTCTTCCAGGGTGGAGGCAGAGTAACTTCTCTCAAAATAGCTAGATGAGGGCTATGGATCTGGTGAATGCATGTTTAATTGAATTAAAGTGAAAAATGTGTCTTTGAGATAAACTTGATAAGATGGACTGATATTCCCTGAGGAAATACAAAGAGACAGTCACTGCGTTCTGAACAGTGAACCAGGAGGCTGAGTCTCACCCAGACTGGAAGGGCTAATTGCCATAACAGGCGATTTTCCATTTTATAACATCTTTAGACCTGTTATGACTAATTGTTTCTGTCCCTCCAAAATTCTTACATTGAAATCTGACCCCACAGCAATGGCACTTCCAGCATACAGAACTACGAGAAATATTTTTTTGCTATAATTTCTGTTTAAGCTGCTCAATCTATGGGGCTTTGTTACAGCAGCCTGAACTAAGATAAGACCTAATTTAATGTTATGAGATAACAGTACATTCTGAACAAAAGGGTTCAAAAACAAGGATAAAAGTTTCTTTTGTCTTTCACCTACCATGCCAATGAGAGTCCTTAATAAACGGCCAGGAATCCAAGCTATCAGTAATTTGAGTAATTTGTAACCTTTTTTGTTATCTCCTGTGTCATTATATTATTTTTCCAGAAGTTTCAATGAAATTGTAACTTTGAAGAAACACCTTCTTGCACAAATTCAGATTGTTCCTGGAGGAGGGAGAATTTCAAGGTGTAAATAAGTGGTAGCCGGTACCAAGAGGACAAAGGGGACCCAGCTTGATGGTCTTGTTACAAAAACCCTTTCTGAGTATGAAAAGGGTAAAGGGCTGAACAGCCAAACAACTACTGGCATTTCTTCCCACACACCTAAGCCTTCCCTCAGATTTCTGATGTCAGTTAGTGACAGCAGGCTTACTTCACGAGGTCAGAGTTTGTCAGGAAGGTAATGTTATCTGGTTTTGTAGCATTTCTTTTTAGATATACACTTGCATTGCTTTCCTAATGCTGCTACAAATTGCCACAGATATGTTGGCTTCAAATAATGCAATGTATTATCTGATGGTTCTGGAAGTCAGATGTCTAAACAGAGTGGGCAACAGTGTACTCCTCCAAATGCTCTGGGGATGAATGAGAGTTCTTGCCTTTTCTTGATTCTAGAGGCCACCCATCTCCTTTGCATTGACCCCACATTACTCTATCCTTTGCTTCCTTGGTTGCTTCCCCCTATCCGACACTGAACCCCGCCTCCCTCCTAGAAGGATGTTGTGATTATATTTAGCTTACCCGAATAATCCATGATAATCTCCGAATACCAAGGTCTTTGACTTAGTCACACAAGCAATGTCCCTCCAGTCACGTGGAGTAAGTTACTCATAGTTTTCAGTGATTAGCATATGACGTGTTTGGGGGAGATGTCCCTTCCCCTTATCACTTACAGACTTCCTATATATGTACTACAAATGTTATCCCCTACGCAGTAAATTCCAGAAGGGAGTCCTGTTTTTGTATTCCAGTGAATTCCAAGCACGTGGGGCCAAGCCACTACACAGAAGTGCCTTACATTTGTTAGATTACAATGCCTCATCTGAATTATAATGCCAAACCTTAGTGGTTTAATATAATGGATGTTTATTTACCTCTTAGGCAACAGATTCCTACAACTGTCCAACTGGCACCCTGCTCTAGAGAGCGGCTTTGAGCTCTAGCAGGTGAAGCCCATGACCCTGTCCATTCCCGAAGTAAACAACAGGAATCTCAGACAATTGTAAAGGATATTTCTATGGCTTTAGCATAGAATTGGCAATATTCACTTTCATATTTGATTCACCAGAACTGGCTTCATGACCCCGATTGATTGCAAGGAAGTTTAGAAATGTATTCTGCCAGCTCAGAAAGGAAAGAATAACAGGATACTGTAAGCCCTAGCACACTTTATAAATGTTTGTTGAGTATCAGATCTGATGAGAATAGGGAACTCTAAAGAAAATACACTTATGTCATGAAACTCCTTTTTCCTAAACAGTCAAATTTCAAACATATAAATCAATATTCTGCTCCTCAAAGTGGAACTTAAGGGGGTTTGAGAGTATAAGATAATACACAAGATTTATCTTAAAAAAATACATTGGGTTTTTGAGTCCTACTTCATAATTTATTGATGCATGGTTCAATATAAAACTGTTCATCTTTTAAAATCCCAAACCTCAGGTGATGTTTTATGTTTTGTTTACCCTTCCTATGAATGCCTAGTTTCAGGGGCATTAAGGTAGTAATTAATGAACAGCGAATTTCCAATCTAGATAATTTAGGATTCAGGTATATAAATTTTACCTCAAAGGAGTTTTATTTAGTCTAAATTCATCAGAGATACAATTTCACTTATGTACTTAACCTATTTGTACATGCATCTCACTATTAATTAAATCCTACTTAAACTTATTTATATGTTCATTTTTAGATTTTCAATCTCTCAATAGTTCTAAGTACCCATAAAATCCATCATAATTTTTTTCTATATATATATTGCAAGTGACCATTTACTGTCTTTAACATTTAAAGCTGCAAGGACTCTGAAGTCATACGAAACTTGTATTCTTGTCCTAGAAAGTACCAGTCCTCATGGCCTACCATCCACACCACCACCCAAATACATTTCCAAATTCATATCTAGAATCATACAACTAAGGTAAAATCCATACAAATGATTCTCACATTCTAGCTCTTTCCAGTTAGCCAGACCTACACATTTCAACCCTGATAGGATAATATATATCTATGCATTTGTTATTGTTTTCCTCATTTCTCATTCTCTGATTCTCTGACCAAATGTCAAAGTGGGTTTTATCTATGCACATCTAACACCCTCCATTCTCCATTCTCCATATGAACATTTTTCTTTTTATTTTCTAGAATAATTGAAGCTGTCTTCCACTTCTCAGCTCCAAATCACTTCCTAAACTTTTCTGCAGTCATTATATATTTTCTAAATCAGTTTTTCTTGGGCATCATTTCCTCTCTTTTATCTCATCTGGGACATTTTTATACATAACAAAATTAAGTGCCATGCGAAGAGAAAATAGTCCTTGGTGAAACTAGGCTTGAGATGGATTTTGGCATATATTATATTTTAGAAAAGACAGAAAACTCGCTCTCAATTTTTAATAAGAAGAGCAACATTTGACACGATGCCCAATTTGGCTATAGAACAAATGTCAGAACAGATAGAATTCTTACTGTATTTCTAGGAGCTGAAGTAGTAATTGTGTATGTTAATTTAAAGTATGTGACTGTGCTATCAATGTAAACATGTACCCATAAATGCTTATGACAGAGGAGACATTAAAACAGAAGTGGATGAATAAACACATATGGCTTATGATTTTATATTGATTATATTTAATACCACATATTAGAATATATGCTTATATGTACATATTTACAATTATCACATTTTACGATCATATGGACGATGTGTAGCATAAATGCCATGTACATTTATGAGTCTTTTTAAGATAAATCATTAGTAAAAGGAAAAGGAAAAAGTATTACCTCACTTGGCAACAAAGTTGACATAGTAATTAAACTCAATAGTCGCTCTTATCTGAATCCACATAATAGAAATAATTTATTTCAATTATGGTATTCATGTCTTAAACTGGTTCTATTAAATATCTCATCACTGACACAATTTGTCTCTTGATGTCATCTGCTGTCTATGTTATTCTATATATTTTCCTTCCTAAAATGCCAAAATAATAATTAAATAACTAGGATATGAAATCTATATTTTCAATCATAAAAGGTATATACCATTGATTTTCTTTGTAGCAATATAAATGTAGTGAAATATAAAAAATTAATGGCCTTATATATAACGGGTTAGTTTGCATGAGCTTTGTCAATTATTAGATGTCTCTTTGTATCTGGGAAAGCTCTTCCTTCATACAATTTGGTTGTTTGGCATTTCCACAACTCCATGTAAAGCTGTCTTTATCTCTTTCTCCTTCCTCTCATAATTATTTCTTTATAAGTCCATTAAATCTTCAACACAGTTGAATTTCATCAAATTTAATTTTATTTCAACTGGATTGTCCCAATGCCAGGATTGTCTAGAAATATAAGATGTTTCTTATAATATTTTTTAGTTGAGAAGTGACTTCTATTAATTTTTACATTATCTATGTATTCAATATTTCAGTTATCACAAATCACTAGAAATAATTTTAGAATTTTATTAGCACCCTCTTGTTCTATTTATTGCCACACAATATTAAATAATCAAAAGGCGAGTTCTGAGAAACCCACGTCTTCTATTATGCATCCTGTCTTTACAAGGAACCTCTCATAGTTTAGCTATAAGGCATGATTGCTTTCAGGTTTTTTGTTTTGTTTTTTTTTTGAGACAGAGTCTCACTATGTCGTCCTCAGTAGAGTGGCGACACAGCTCACAGAAACTTAAAACTCTTGGGCTTAAGCGATTCTCTTGTATCAGCCTCCCAAGCAGCTGGGACTACAGGTGCCTACCACAATGTTTGGCTATATTTTGGTTGCAGTTGTCATTATTGTTAAGCAGGCCCAGGCTGGGCTCCAACCCACCAGTTTCAGTGTGTGTGGCCAGCACCCTAGCCACTGAGCTACTTTCAGCTTAGCTACGTTGCTAAGCCTGCTTTCAGGTTTTAAGGTAATCTCAAACCTAGAATCTGACCATAGGAGCCCTAATTTATCATTTGATATTAAATATAATCTATTGAGAAATGCTGAGAGCATTGTCATTTATAATGAAATATTCTTGCTAAGTCAGTATCTCGAAGCCACATATTAACTTTCTCTATGACCTGGAGCGATGCAGGGTGGTGCTTCCACAACCACGCACTGTTTTCTGTTTTGTACAAGATAATAATGACTTTCCTTTCTGTCTCATCAATGAAAAGCACATACAGATTCTCAGGAGATTGAGAAATCGTCTAGATCTTCCAGTCAGAATTCACAGCTCTGCACTATTTCTGCACTATTCTCTGTTGTGTACTTAGTACATATGCATATTTTTGCTCTTACGTAGCAACCTGCGAGAGCACTCTTCTGCTCAGGTCTCTCCTGATGCTCCTTCAGCGGGGGCAGATCTTGGCCACTTCACTTTATTTCATGTTCTCGACCCCATGGAAACAGAGAAAAGCAGAACTGCACGTTAATAAATCGCTATGCCTTGTTAAACTGAAAAAGATCTGGTTTTTGGGTTTTCTCTTATTCTGTAAGAAGTATTGAGAGGCTAACTGGAACAGTGATGCCTTAGGGATGGAACTGGCCTTATCCAGCAGCAGACAAGTTGTGTTATGAACTCACAAGTCTTCGCTTTTCCCAAAGCACATCCAGTAGCTTTATCCTTTTTGGGAAAGTAACTAAAAAAAATTGCAATTTTATAGTTCCTTCCATCTTCATAAATAAATGCAGGTCAGATAAGAGATTGTTTCATAAGTATTTGGATCCATACTCTCTGAACATTCAGAATAGCAGCATATTAGATGCTAATAAATATAATTTAAATTTTCTTCTCTTCACTTTCTGAAGAAGTGACATGTATTAGAAAAGTGGTTTAAGTATAAAAAGTTATCTGTCTATCATCTATCTATCTATCTATCTATCTATCTATCTATCTATCTATCTATCCATTTATCCATCTATCTAGCCTGGAATCAAGTTGTCCAATCAGCAGTTATGCATGTGATTTTGGTTGCTTGAAACTTATATTTAATTGCAGTTTCCATTGATGAGTTCATCTTTTAGTAACATATACTGAGAAAGAGAATTTAACCATGAATCTGTATTGATAAGATCCCCAAACATCAAATTTTTGATATCTCCTGAGTATGGTGAGAGTTACTTAAATTTGGTTTAAGCCAAAATTTGTGAAGGAGAAATTTCATTAAATGTGAAAAACTACAATGAATACCAACATGTATTTCTGTGGACTGTGAGCCAAGTTACTCTTGTGTGACATTGGTTTTATTTATTTATTTTCCAGTTGACAATAAAAGTTCAGAAAATTTCTGCAAACTTCCAAGCTCACACAAGATTTGAATCAAATTCTGAGCTGTGACGTAAAACTTCACATCTCACCCCAGGAACAAATATTTAGTTAGGCATATGATCCCAAATCTCTCTGTTGACTCTATTCTGGTGACCTAGGCAGCATTTTATATGAAATTAAAAGATTCTCTTAGTTTTTTTTTTTTTTCTTCTGAGCTCCATCATCATTCCCAATTAGCACTTTAGGTGGGGAGAACGGCCAGAGAATGAAATAATGTGTGACTCCAAATGTTAGAAGGGTCCCTTCAGTTGTCATATCTTTCACATGAGGAATTAACTTCAAACATTATTATATAAAAGAGGAAAGTCTCAGAAAATAACAGCTCCAGAATAATAGCAGCTTCGTAAGTTTTCTTTATCACCTGTACTTCTTCCTTAGAGACATCCCGGTCTCTGGAGAAGTAGCACATAGTTTCACACATACATACATGCATGCACACACACACAATTTAGCCAAAATCAAAAGAGCAATTTGGTTGAAATTCATTTTTTCATAAGTATAATATCCTTCTAAATATAGCAACTGTTACTAAAGACTCAGCTACTATGTTGCCAGTTTCCCTACCCCTGCTCACAACCCCAAAAGGCACCTGTTGTGCTCCAGCAGCCGCACGTTAGCTGCAGAAGTCTCTGTGCAGCTAATAAGGAAAAGCATTGTCGACAGAGGTTTCAGGAACAAGAGCCAGCACTTAAATAATGGTTTGCATTTTATCACTATATTGGCAATTTTAAAACTTGTCAGGTGACAAAGTACTCCTTCTTGTAGAAGTAAACTTCCCACTACTAACCAACTTTACTTAAACACACATGATAACTTACAATGTTCACATAACCCATCTAAAGACACCTACATAACAAGCACAATATTTGATCCTTAAAATATTTACATTAAAATGTGGTTTGAAAATTATTTTGCATCATAAGGATTTCTGCCAATCTTTATGTATTTTTAAATACTTTCATTCAGTTTTATAAATAATTTCTAGAAGTTTTACTTTTGGTCCATTTAAAACATTTCTACTTCTAATCCATTGCCTGCATTTATAATGCTGTGCGTTTTTTATAGTTATTGGAAGGAATGTTTAGTGATATCTTCTCAACCATTTCACCATTGCAAAGAATATCCTGGTAGCAGGATTACAACTGAAGGTTGGCTAGCAAACTATGAGTCCATTGGTAAAATTCTGAGGAAAGAAGTCTCAGTTACAAGAGATGTACAAAAACTCATCCTTTTCCTTCAACTGTTTTCATGTCTACACAGACCAGAAACTGCCGTAACCAATTCATAACCATGAGGGAGGCAGCCTGAGAGAAAAAAAATCACCTGTTATTCTTTGATTCAACAATAACTGTTACATGGCAAAGCAAGTGCTCCTGTGTGCTGGGGTTACTAAAAAGGCAAAAGCTCTAGTTTTCCAATCTTACATGAAACACCTGCAGTGTGCTCAATAACTCAAAAGTAGATTTAGAAAGAAAATTAAATATTGGAAGAGAAAATAAGTGTTGGTAGGGATAGGAATTCTGACGTCAGGCAAGGATGTCTGTAAAGGACTTATAGAGAGGGCAACATTTGAAGTGAATGTGAAAGTTTATTATGGGGGTACCTCAGAGGGATAACATTGAAAAAAATTCAGTTTTGAATCTTGACATAGAATGTGTTGCTCTGTTCAAATAATGAGGGAGAAATTAACATGGTTGAAATTGGGTGCGGTAAACACTGACCATTCTAAGGACTACTGAAATGAAAAGTGGCCAAAGAGCTTTGACTTAAGGATACACACACACATACATGCACACATATACACACATCACACATGTATGTACACACATGCACACACATAAATATCTTCTTGTTTGTTTTTAGCATGGTCGCTCTGTCTTTTGTGCTTATTTCAGATGTTTATCTTGGCAGACATCCACTTATCCAAGGATGCAATGTAAAGTCTTGTGAGATCATTATGTGAAAAAACATCAACAGATAAGAGCCATAAGAGAGTGCTAGGCGTTCCCCAATCTGTTTAGATATTTGAGATGAAAAGCATTCTTCAAAATGACTTAGGGCAAGTACTCAGAGAATTAGACAGTACTCTGGAGAGGCTGGCGTCCTGGAAGCCAAAGGGGTCCAGGGTCCAGGAGAAGACTGTCATTATCTACATCTTACAGAAATATTCAAGTTTAAAGAATAAAACCAGCATGGTCAGTACATAGGAAACTAAGAAAAATACAATCATAAACAGAAAGTAACTCTGAAAAAGGGGGAATCATATAGGTACTTTTGAAATTTCATTGATAATGAGTCCTGGGAAAAATGCATTAAGTCGACTACTTTTTCAGAAGTGTGTATATATAGAGAGAGACAGAGTCTCACTTTGTCACTGTGGGTAGAGAGTTGTCGCATCACAGCTGACCACAACCTCAAACTCTTAGGCTTAAGATTCTCTTGCCTCAGGCTCCCAGGTCGCTGGGACTATGGCACCTGCTGCAATGCTCAGCTATTTTTTTTTTGTTGTTGTGGTTGTCATTGTTGTTTAGCTGACCTGGGCTGGATTCAAACTCGCCAGCCCTGGTGCATGTGGCCAGTGGGCTAACCACTGAGCAAAATGCACCGAGATGTAAGAGTTCATATATATATATATATATATATATATATATAATTGCTCTGGATAATCATCGGAACAGAGAGGTGTACATTATATTTTCCCAAAAGATACATTGTTACTTTGATATATGGTATAGTGGAAAAGGTTGTTAAAATGGGATATAACATGTTTCCAAATTATTCTGCAATAATTTGCCATATTGGGTGGAATTTATTTAAAAACGATTGTACAACAAAGCTTTTTGTGAGATGGTGGCTGAGATCTTTTAAAATTCTTTATTAACTGAATCTATTTACATTTGGTCACAAGTCAACACCCCTACCATGTTCTGCTGCTTTTCTGTTATTTGCTCTGCCACAGCAAGAAGAGAATGCCCATCTCTCAGCTCCTCACTGGCTCACTTGTCATTCGGCTCTCAGCACTGATGTCACCTCCTGAGAGGGTCCTTCCCTGGGCACTGACCATGCCCCTCCTCCCGCAGCCCCTCCGCTCTCATGAGCTGATTTTACCTACTCCATAGCATCATTGACATCCGAAATCACCTCAGTCAGTGGCTGGGTCATTTCATTTATAAGGGAGGCTCCCCAATGGCACAGAGTCCACTTCTGTCTTTTAGAGCCATGCTTGGCATACAGTAGATGTTCAATAAATGCAGATGAAAGAATGAATGAACTGTGGAAATTCACCTGTGAATCTCAGCTCTATGGTAATATAAACATTCACACTGACTTCAAATGCCTGCAACCCTCTTGTTCACGTCATAGAGAGATAATCAAAGGAGGACATTTGAGAGAACATTGCATAAGTTCACAGTATCAAAAAGCAAGCTTGGCATTTATAGGACAATTAGACCAAATTAATCCCAAAAGAAATAGTCTGCTTTCCCCATAGACCAATATTCATAAAATTATTTTGAGAAAAATTTAAATTTTTTTTTAACAGAGGTACAAAATCAAGTAATTTTATTTTTATTTATTTATTTTTTTTTATTGAATCATAGCTGTGTACATTAGTTCAACCATGGGGTACAGTGTGGGGGCTTAACATGTAATCTGAGATATTTTATCAGCCTGATTGACATACCATTCATGATATTTTCTCGTTTACTATAGGAAAACATTTTTGATCCTTGTTTAGAAGTTTTCTCCTGACCCTTCGAATATGTACCACACATGTGATCTCACCCTTTGTCCCATCTCATTCACGTTCATCTTAGACTTAACAAAATAACAATACAATATAAAATAACAATAACAATACAATACAAAATAACAATAACAATCCTCTTTCCAGATACTTTCTTCCACTTAAATTCTTGAGGATAAAACAAAAGAAGACAAAAATAGGATTTCAATTTCCCCTATCCCTGTATTCCTGTGCTATAATTGGGTTTCCCCATAGAAGTTTGAAGACCCATGACTGTCTTCTGACATTTATTGTTGCTAATGAGAAGTCTGCTAACAGTCTAAGTGATGTTACTTCAGACTTATTCTATTTTGTGCTCTGCTCACTTTAAATTTAATTTTTATGAAATCATTATGGAGTACATAATGATTTATGGAGTACAACGTAATGATTTGTGGATAAAATACATACACTGTGGAATGCTTAAAACAAACTGGTTAACATAAGCATCACGTCACTTATTTTTTTGTGCTAAGACATTATAATATACTCTTAGTTGTTCTGAAGCATACCCTTATATTGTGCACATTAGGTGAGATCTCACCACATACCCTCCCTCCATTCGCCCAGCCCCCTCTACCCCCTCCCTCCTCTTCCCACCTTAATTCTGGACTACATTTGTGTGCTATCATTCAAATGAATGTGTAAGTAATTGCATATTAGTTTCATAACAGCATTGAGTACATTGGATACTTTATTTTTTCCATTCTTGAGATACTTTACTAAGAAGAATATGGTCCAACTCCATTCAGGTAAACATAAAACATATAAAGTCTCCATCTTTTTCATGGCTGTGTACTATTCCATGGTGTACATATACCACAATTTGTTAATCCATTCATGGGTTGATGGGCATTTAGGTTGCTTCCACAACCTGGCAATTATGAATTGGGCTGCAGTAAACATTCTGGTGAAAGATATCTATAATGAGAATTATGAAACCCTGAGAAAAGAAATAGCTGAAGATGTTAACAAATGGAAAAACATATCATGCTCATGGCTGGGAAGAAGCAACATTGTTAAAATGCCCATACTACCCAAAGCAATGTACAGATTTAATGCAATCCCTATCAAAGTATCAATAACATACTTTAAAGAACTTGAAAAAGTAGTACTTCATGTTATATGGAATCAGAAAAAAAACTCAAATAGCCAATACATTACTTAGAAATAAAAAAAAAATCAGAAGGCATCACATTACCAGACTTCAGGCTATATTACAAATCTATAGTGATCAAGCAGCATGGTACTGGCACAAAAATAGAGATGTAGATATTTGTAACAGGATATAGAACCTAGAGATGAACACCACAACATACCATCATTTGATCTTTGATAAGCCTAACAAAAACATACCTTGGGGCAAAGATTCATTATTTAACAAATTGTGCTGGGAGAACTGGCTAGAGACCTGTAGAAGACTAAAACTGCTCACTTATAAAGTTTTCCACATGCTCTTATTCTGCCATTTGGAAAAAAAAAGCATAGATTATTTTTCATGTGCAAAAAGTTTTTAAAAAGTAGAAAAACAACAATACACCAATTCAGAACCCAGAGGTAACTTCTGTTAATATCTTAGCAATATTTTTTCATGCTTTTTTATATCCTAGACAAGGCCTTACCATGCATACTGCTGTGTCTTACATTTTTTAGGCAATATAATAACAGAAACATTTTTAGGTAATTGCCATCTTTGTGAAAAAAACAAGTTAATGCTGAGTAGTGTTCTACCTTATTATGTATTTTAATATATGTAATCATATTAATATGTTAGTTATTCTGATTTTCCTGATTTTTTTTTGCTTCATAAATAATGCTATAAGAGCCAACTTCACCTGGGATTTTTTCTCTTCACCTCTAATTATTTATTTTGAAAAGATTATTAGAATTAGACAAGACTACATTAAATGGTTTGGATGTTTATAGTACATTTGTATATTATAGCATATAGTATTCTATTACAACCCACAATTATTTTACCAGTTTATAGTTCCACTTTTAATGTAGCATGGCCATTAATTGGATTTTTTATTACCCTCAAAAAAATTCTTCCTATTTTTATTACTAAAAACATTGTTCCAGCCAGGAATGGTAACTCATGCCTGTAACCGTAGCATTCTGTGAAGGCGATGTGGGAGGATTGCTTGAGTTCCAGAATTTAAGACCAACCAGAGTAGGAGTGAGACCCTACCTCTTCTAAAAATAGGAAGATTATCTGTGTATGGTGCCAGGCACCTGTAAGCCTAGCTACTCAGGATTCAGAGGCAGGAGGATCACTTGAACTCAGGAGTCTGAGGTTGCTGTGAGCTAGACCGATGCCCTGGAACTCTAGCATTGTTGTTATACTTTAAATTCTTTATTGTAAATGAATTTCACAAATTTTTAATAATTATTAAATCCAGATGCATACCTCTTGTCTCTCCTTGGGGTAGGTTTCAGGACATATCCTATTTCAAAGGTCAGCTCCAAATGATTATTTTTCTCTGTCTTATTTGTCTGTGCATTTTTACATTTATAAAGAAGTCTGACATCACTGTTTTATTTGGGCACTTACAAGCCTTTAAAATTCTTAATACTTCCATCAGAAATATTTCCTGAATTTCAAGGAATTGGTAAAAATAATTGCTCATCCTTTCCAAGTGTAGACTACCTGTTGTATTTATCTACATGTCTATTACTCCTTAAACTTGAAGAGCCACTAATCCTTGAATATTATTCTTCATTGAATTTTTGAAAAGTATATAAATTTTATATAGTTAAAGTGGCATTATCATCCAGAATTCTATTTATGCTGCTTTATAGGTTTAAAATGTTATTTATATAGACTGGATCTTACCAATGTTTAAGTAGGATAAACTTCATCAGCTAGACTAGTTTCTGTTTATATTATTTCCCTCATGTGGCCTTTTATGATAGTCGCTAAAAAAAAAAAAAAGATCTTTTAGGCTCGGTGCCTGTGGCTCAAGCAGTTAAAGCACCACATATACCTGAGCTGGCAGGTTCGAATGCAGCCTGGGCCCACTGAACAACGACGGCTGCAACCAAAAAATAGCCAGGCGATATGACAGGTGCCTGTGCTCCCAGGTACTTGGGAGGCTGAGGCAGGAGAATCGCTTGAGCCCAGGAGTTGGAGGTTGCTGTGAGCTGTGAGGCCACGGTACTCTACCTAGGGTGACAGCTTGAGGCTCTGTCTCAAAAAAAAAAATCTTTAAAAAAAAAGTATAGAGGGCCATTTCAGTAATAGTAGAATAGCAAACAAGTTTTTGGAAAAACTTCATGGCGGGACTCAGTGGCTCACGCATGTAAGTCTAGCACTCTGGGAGGCTGAGATGGGTGGATCACTTGAGCTCACGAGTTCGAGACCACCCGAGTGAGAGTGAGATCCTGTTTCTACTAAAAATGAAAAAATGAGGCAAGAGGATCACTTGGCCTGAGTTTGAGGTTGCTGTGAACTATAACACCACGGCCCTTTACCAAAGGTGACAAAGTGAAACTCAGTCTCAAAAAATAAATAAATAAATAAAAGTCAAGCTACCAAGTGCACTGGATAAACATTCTGAGGCTTTGTCAAAGCTTATTGGAAAAGATATCCATGATTGATTAGTGATATCAATCACAGTTGAATAAGTGTGTATGTATAAGGTAAAGGTTAAATACCCACCATCCTTCAACTACAGTTAACTAAAATGTAACAAGTATTGTTGAAATATACATTAGGAAAACTACTCTATTGTGCCTTGCCTATTGCATGACACTTAGAATATGCTCAATAGATGTTGAATATATTTGTGTATTACTTACAAAAAGTATCTCTCCAGAAAATATTTCAGAGGCCCCTTAAAATAGGCAATGTACTTCTGTATATGGGTGAATATGAACTCAAAGTGGGTTAATGAGCATGAGCAAGGGATAACATTAATGTTTTGATGATTCTGTGTTATTTTATAAATGATAAGATAAAACTACTTTACATTTCTCTTGGATCTCTAAGGATACTTAAACTATTCAACTGAATGTTCTAAGCTTGTAATTTGAAGTTGCCACTCCTATAGTGTTATATATTTGAAAAATATCCATTTCAAATAATCTCCAAACAATTATTTTGTTTTCTATAATTAGTTGTTTTGAAGAAAGGATCAGATAAGCCATAGGATTATGGTTTGATATTGCCAGTAAGGGAGAACAAAATAGAATTTTAAGGAGTGCTTTTTGGCTTTTTCTTTTCCCTCTTGTAGTTGTGGAACAGGGAAAGTAAGCAAAATGGAAAAGGTAGATTAGACAAAGAAAGCCTATTGAAGAAATGTGATTTTTTTTATTTTGTAAAAACTGAGTCAGTTTAAATGCTTAAGGAGAGAATATAATGAAAGTTGATGGAGAACTCATATTATCCATATGAAATAATAATGTGGAAACAAAAATTATTTTAAGCAACAGTCTCCTAGAGAAATGATGAAGCAATATGAATCAAACATGTATTGTTTAGAGTGTGCTGTAAATTTCAAGGATGGTTATTTTTCCTCTCGGTACTAATAAGCTTTAAGACAAATAAAGTAGGATGTGAGGACAATCAATCATGTTGATATCTGGTCCCTCAATGCTTGGTAAACTTATAAAAGAGCTACTGGTTTTTCACATGCAGGTAAGCAATACATTTTCTTAATATTTACAATTTTGGGGAAAGTAATATAGTTAACAATGAGGTTATGAATGAGACTTCTGAGTTCAAATCCTGCTTCTGCTATTTAATAGCTCTATAACCTTGTAATTCTCTGTACGTGGAGATATCTTTAAGAATAAATGAGTCATTATGAAGAAATCCCTGTAATGAAGGAAAAACTTCCCCTCTATCCTCTGAAGTTTTGATAATTAACTCTATGAAATAAACTGACAGTAGGTAGATTAGCAGGACAAATGACTTATGAATTAATTACATGAATAAGAGATCACAGGAAAGAAAAGTGAATACCCCCAAACTCAGTGAGATGTGGAAACTTATTTACTCCCATCCCAGAGAAGAGTAAGTGATTTGGGGGCTCACTCACCCAGAAGATGGGCCCTCAGAAGAATAGGTTATAACCAGTGATAAAATCTGTCTGGGGATGGTGTCAACCTCCAATTCCTTTCCTATGATCAGAATTAAT
Source organism: Arctocebus calabarensis (assembly GCA_963573935.1). Lineage (NCBI taxonomy): Eukaryota > Metazoa > Chordata > Mammalia > Primates > Lorisidae > Arctocebus > Arctocebus calabarensis. The sequence continues at coordinate 11,738 of CAUYON010136704.1, read as the reverse complement.
TCCCTCTAGTCAGTGAGATTCTCAGGGAGAGGAGTCATGACAACTGAGTTCCTTTTGGAGGGTCTGTCTATAAGCAGATAAGAGAAGTTCAGAGAAAGTTCTTGAGTGCACTTATTGTTGCCATTTGCCTTCAGTTTGAAATTCAAGGCAGTATATTTTGAGGAGTAATTTCCTCAACTCCTTCAGTGCTCAAAACTGTGCCCGGCACATGGCTATTCACCTTCCCCACATACACACACACCACCCCTTCAGACACTTATTCTCTATAAATAACAGCAAGAACTCTCCATGCACCACCATGCTTTTTTACCCACTAGTGCCTCTCAGTTCACATTTCCTAAAACAGATCCTTTTCATGACGTAAATACCACTGGTAAGTATGTGTAGAATCCAGAGAAAAAAGGTATACACTGGAGATTAATAGAGGTATATTTTCAGCTTTTTTCTTCTTCCTCTACCTATTCCCGCTCCTAGCCCCCCAATTACTAACATACTCAGAATATTTCTGCTACCTTCACTGTGATTGCAAGCAATTGTCCTTCAGTCATTGGATGCCCCCTAAATGTGTCTTCCCTTCCTGAGTTGCTGACTTACATTTCTATCTGACATTGTAGCCTGCTTACTACTTCCATCCATGTCACAAGTGCTGTTATTGTCTCTCTAAGGGTAGTAGTGGCAGCAGTAGCAGCAGCTAAAACCGAAGTATCGTTTGATTGAAAATTCTCCTTTTACTTATTTAAATGCCACCTACTTCAGTATTCAGACTCGCTTGTCTCTTCATAACAGTGCTGGTGACTGTAGGGAAGATGCATTTTGAATACATAAACTGGATAAGGTGTATAAAGAGGCTGATAAAATGCAGAACCAAATACAGACATTTTTTGCCATTTGAGGAATAAAAAATAAAAATTGTTTGAAATTTAAGGAAGGAGAGTACATGGCTAAGAATCTGGAATCCCAGGTTACACCCTTGCTCTATCAGGTACTAGGGGTAAGACTGAAGCTAATCACTCACCCAATCCTCCTAATGTAAAAAGACAAAATGATGGTGAATCCCAGTATAGGTCTTGATATCCCCACAATTTTATTGTAAAAATTCACCACATGAATTATAAAGACTTCTACACCTATACATTGTGATGTATGATTGTGTTATTACTGTTCATTAAGAATGTTTTGAGTATAGAAGAATAGTTTGCATCTTAGGATTAGGAAATGAGATGTTTTCTTCCAAAAATCATGAAAATAAAAATTATCTCTTGAGATCTTAAATAGAACTTGAGGAACAAAAATGTAACTCACTCAGATAAACAGAAATAAGATTGGTTCTCAATCAATACTTGTTTTTCCCCCAAAGACAGCTAATGCTATATTATTATCATTTAAAAGTCTCCTAGGAGAAAAATGCATAGAATAGTCTCTGGGTAACTAAAATGGGACTTTAGAGGAGGAGAAAGAGGAGAAAATATGAAAGTGGAGGTAATTCAAAATTAAGCTAATTAGACTGCCTCAATAGACAGAAATATAATGTAATAGAAGAATAATTTTAAAATAGGCAAAATGTGACTCTAGTTTGCCTTCTTTCATGGTCAGGCACAGTGTCCATTACTAAAATGCTTTGGAATACGCTTTCCTTTGCTAATCCATTATTAAAATCTTCCATGTTCTCATTATTAACACACTTTTTCCACATTGAAAATAGAAGTCAAGAATGCTGGTATATGCAAGGCAAATTTTAAGGATGATAGTGTGAGTGCAAACCAGAATTATATTTTCAGTTTCATCAAAGTACATCTACATTACCAAAACACAAAAATATGATAAAACATATTCATAATACTGGCCATAATAGCAGAAACCAAAAGTTCTAAATTATTACAAGCCAAATCACTTCATAATGAAGCTCTTCTCCCACCTTTTATACCTTTTCTTAGATTAGTCTAGTTGTTTTGAATTGAATTGAGTGCAATTTGAGTTCAGAATTTATCCATGAGGAAAGTCTGAGTTTTTCTAGACCCGAGCTGCCTTATTCTTATAGGTTATCACCTAATTCATTCTGGACACTCTTAACATTCTTAAACTTAAATTCATTGAGGCAGTAAACCACAAAAGATGTTTACTGATGTGGAAAGGATAGATTCACCAGACCGACTAATAAATATTTGACACTGCATGTCCACTAACTACAACAGGTGCTTTAACTATGAGCTGTCAAAAAATAATTAAGCTCATTACTAATGACATTTTTTGGTATGGTGAATATTCATTTTACCCAATACCTGCTATCAGTCTAAGAAAAATAAGAACATTGAAATTATGTTGTATTATTTAGTAAACAGAATCACAAGTCCATGCTGTAAAATATTATTAGAGTATATTTCAGTCTTAAGATTATAACTCAGACATTTAAAAACTTATTCTATTTAAATCCTTCAAAGATGAACTCTTCAGCAGTAAAATTTTCAGATCAGTTTGGATTTTAGGGAGAAATATAGAGCCTCAGTAATATAATATAAGTATGATAATAATAAATTATAATTGTTTGTAATAACACGAATAAAACAATATAATATACAGCTCAATTTGAGCTGCTGGAGGGAAAGGGTAGATTGTAAGAGGATACTAAACTTGTCCCTGAGCCTTCACTCCTGGTGTGCACCTCCACTGAGACATCCCTGAAGGCTAAGCAAACCATGAAGTCACTTTGGAAAAGTGACTTCCAGCATCCTAGTAATAGGAGCTGGAGAGACAGTGATTGACAGTCAAGGTCAAAACCAGGAATAGGAAGAAACTTTAATATCCACAGAGTAACTGGACAGGGGTGAGGCAGAGGAATGAGTACCTATCTGATGGAAAAGCAGTTGATGGCAGATTCTGTGTTAAAATACCTTGTGGGGAAAGTATTAGAGGCATTACACTGAGCTCTTTCAAATGTGTATTCATTGTGAGGGTGAAGCCCTGTGTGCTGTCTACAGTGTAAATCAAGAACAAAATAGCCAATCCCAGCCTTTTGCTGGTATAGAGTCTTGCATTTGAAATGTCCAGTGATACATGAGGTTTGAAGAGAATGTTGGACAGCTCATGCTTGTTGTTTTAACATGCACTCACTCTTCCTCATATGGTAGGAAAATCTATTAAGTTGGGAGGAATATTCCAATTATGTTCTTCAGTAGTACTGCTGCTGTAGTGCTGAGGATCAGGTAGATGAATTCTACACTTGATCTCAGGCAAAAGGCCAAGAAGCGATAGGTAGATGAATTCTAAAATAGCCAACTTCAGACTGGTTTGGAAGGTGTACTTCCCACTGCTGGGTACAAATGTACACAGCCTAGGAAGGATGAGTAACAAACAGCCAAAGACAGGAAGCATCCTCCCCCCCCCCAAATGGGAGCATTTGTGTTGGAAAGAGAGTTCAATATATGACTACGAGGTCTTATATAAAAAAGAGGAAAGTATTGAAGTAAAAGACGCATTAGTAAATATAACTGATTTCTTTTCGCATTTCAGATGGCAGCCTTGAAACCTCAGTTGCCAAAAAAAGCCACCATTTCATTTCACGCGAGTATTCCTTCAACGAGTAATCTGAGCATTTAAAAGCAAGCTAGAAAACAGCAGCAGAGAAAATCTTTCTGTAGATTGTCCTTTGGCCAGATTCGCAGTCCTTTAGAGGTATACTGGACACTAAAGGATGTTGTTCACTATCCCAATTTCCCCACGTGACATGGGGCTTGAGGGAGCACAGCATAGCAATTAAGAACAAGGACTCGGGAGCCCCATGCAAATTCTGGCTCCAAATCTCACAAGCTGTGTGAACTGAGAAAGTTTGTTAAGTTCCCTGATCTTTCTCTCTCAGGTCCATCAGATGGGCTCACATGCCTGCTGCAATACCTGGGAGGGTCACACAGTGGCTGCCAACTGCCAGGGACCTAGTGTTGTTCTGGTCAGCCTTTGTGGCTCAGTGAAGGCTACCTTCCAGAGTTCCCAAGTCTGTGTTCCTCTCTCCCCCTGAACCTCCAGGAAACACAAGCACCTCCCAAGATTCCATCCCATGGTCAGATTGAGCTCCTCTTGCCTATAGAACAGCCGGTCGGGTAAGCATGGAGAGTGCTGGGTGGCCTCTGAATGGGAGAATTAAGTCACCATGTATTGGAGTGTGAATTAGACACATTCTGGGAAAATGAGTGTGGGAGGAGAACTAGATGAGTCCCTGCAAGCTGAGGCAGAAACTGTCTGGAGAGGGAGAGTTAGTTGTCCAAGTCCTGTGAGGGAGAAGTGACAGGGTTCAGGTGACAACATGGCCAAGGTATGAGTAGGAGGATAAAGGAAGAACAGCAGTGTGTTGGGTGCAGGGCATGGTGTGTGTCTAGAGAAGGGGCTGGCAGGTAGTCAGGCCACTCCACAGCAGCCACACTGGCCTCCTGGCTGTCCTTGCATCTTGACAGGCTCATTCCCTAATCACAGCCTTTTTACTGGCTGTTCCTTCATCCTACACAGCCACATAGCTGATCTCCTTATGCTTTCAAGTCAAATGCCACTTTTTTTTTTTGTGGCCTACACTGGCCACCCTTCTAAAAATTACAATGTGCCCCTCACCCGAAGTCACATCCATTTCGTCCTGCACAGCCCTGTGTGTTCTCTATTCCACAGCAGCACTTACCACTTTCTCACCTATTATAGAATTAACTTGTTCATTGTATCTGCCATCTATTGTCTGCCTCCTGGCAGTAGCAAGGAAGCCAAATGAGGACAATGATCTTTATCTGTTTCATTCACTGATACGCTTCACATGTGTGGAATAGTGCCTAGTTCAAAATGAGTGCTCTATAAATATTTGCTGAATTGATAAAGGCTTATCAGAAATAACCCAGGGCTGTATCTTTTGTATAACCTAGGATTAATACATATGCATATGTATACACAAATGCAGAAAGCAAACAAGCCATCTCAAAGTTTGAAATTGTATTAGTAATGTTGAGTGTGAATGACTTCATAAATATTGTAGACCATAACACTCCAGAGCTGCTTCCATGCTCTAGTGTATGGAGAAATTAGGGAAGTATGTGCCTCTATCCTCTGGAAACTCAGTCCACTGAGAGAAACAGAGACACTGATATTTAGGCCAATTCAAGGTAGAATATATTCTTTGCTACTCAAGAGCTACACACTGGGCCTTGGAGAAGAAGATGAGAATGATTCTGACTGTGAGCATCTGGTGAGACTTGTTGGAGGAGGTAGGATTTTAACGTAGACCTGGTAAATGAGTAACATAACAAAGTATGTATGTGACAAATACAACCTCTCTGCATGCCTGTCTTACTCCTGAGGTTGGACAAAAAGCACCTCTAAAGTTGAGGTCATGTAAAGATTTTTCATGGAGTGAGCACTAGATGGGGGGGGTCACTGGTGCAGGAAGAGCTGGTTTAGAGGGTGACTTTTCCTCTTTCATTTTTACATGGATGGAACTTTTCTCCCCTTCTTGAGGTCTAGCCAAGTTCGCCTCTCTTTGCCAATGGGATCAATTCCATAATACACATTCATAACATGTCCTTACTGAATTTGCTTTCTTTTCTATCTCACTGTTACTGCATCTTGACACTATTTCCCAAAGAAATTACCCCAAATAAAGTCTTTATCTCAGGCTTTACTCTTGGAAAAATTCAAACCAACTCAAGCACTATTTTTACGTTTTATGAACACATGTGTTTTGAAATGTAATATATACACAATATGCTTTTTAAATACAATTATATTTTGGAAAAAATCCTATGCTTGTGGCAGGTTGCTTCTGACTACTATGACCAAATTAACTGTAAAGTTCTCTGCCTGACCAAACTTTAGACCAATTTCTCTTCATTTCTATACCTCTGACTTCCATTTCCCTGAGCATTTTACTTTAGAAAACTTGTAATTGCACATTCTTTATCTGCTCCTCTGAGATGTAAACCTTCTTTCATCCTCTTTCTTAAGAACTTGGGAGCCATCTCTTGGAAATATAGTCAGTAGGAAAACAGTGCCCCTAACTCCCAAACTCTGGAGTAACAACTGCAGGGGGTACTTGGTAAAAACACATGCTTTCTTGAAAATAGGAGAAAGTTTACTTTTCTTTTGGGTAATGCTTATTAGCAAATGCAGATGGTCTAATTTTGGACCTGCTCTTAAAAACTCTCTACCTTCTTGTTTTAGCTGGGTTGGGTTCAGACTGAGTTTGTTTTCTCCTCCCCTGTTGCAATAGTCTTAAATTAAGTCTTCTGTAACTGTTTAACTTTGTCCAGTGTTGGTTTTCCAGCTCTAAGAATACTTCAGTCCCTTCCCCTGTCATTGAGCTATGGAGCCATTTGGGAGAACTATGTCAAGGTAGCCAATGGATTCTCCTGTGAGCAGAGACTGTCACATATTTATATCCCTTACAAGATAAAAATATGTGAAACCAGTGACATAATATGTGTCACTATATACTTACTAAATGCTAGTATATTATGTCTGCCTACCACTACCTCTTTCCTCAGTTCTAAGCCTCAGACTTACTGCAACTTGAGTTACATACCTTCATACAGCATATCAATGTCACCCCATTCCTTGCTCATAAGATATTCAAAATTGACATGACTTGTATGATTTTGCATGATCTGGCCTTACGTTGGCTTCCTGGGTTTTTTTAGTAATACTGTTCTTCAGAATAAATGCTTTAGCCATGAAGATAATTTCACAAATACAGCGTCTTAGCACTGTGAACTACACAAAAATCCCAAGACCTCTAATAATTGAACAGACCCCTCTCAGTCAACAAGAACCTAGAAATACCCTAAAACTGAGTTTCTTTCTAGGTGTGATGGGATGGGAGAGATAAAGTATAATTACAAATGTGCATAATACTTTTATAAACATGCACATTTTTTAACTGCACAGAGAGAAGGGAATATGTAAGCACTGTTGGTGGGATTTCAATCTAATATAGCCTTTTTGAAAAGAAATATGGAGAATCCTGGGTGGTGCCTGTAGCTCAAAAGAGTAGGGTGCCAGCCCCATATGCTGGAGTTGTCGGATTCAAACCCAGCCCCGGCTAAAAACTGCAATAAATAAATAAATAAATAAGAAAGCGAGAGAGAGAGAGAGAGAGGGAGGGAGGGAGGGAGGGAGGGAGGGAGGGAGGGAAGGAAGAAAGAAAGAAAGAAAGAAAGAAAGAAAGAAAGAAAGAAAGAAAGAAAGAAAGAAAGAAAGAAAGAAAGAAAGAAAGAAAGAGAGAGAAGGAAAATCCTTGTAGAGCGAAAATAGATCTTCCATTTGATCCCACAAGCCCATTACTAGGTATCCACCCAGAAGAAGAAAAAATCATTTTATCATAGGGACATTTGCACTCAAATATTCTAGCAGCTCAGTTCACAATCACAAAGATGTAGAAACAACCCAAGTTCCCAACAAACCATGAATGGATTAATAAACTGGGTATATGGATACTATGAAATACTATTCAGCTATAAAGAAAGATGGAGACTTTACATCTTTGTATTTACCTGGATAGATATAGAGAACATCCTCCTAAGTATCACAAGAATAGAAAATCAAGTACCCAATATACTCAATACTAACATGAAACTAGAAGATGAAAAATTACAGGCCCACACACAGGCCCACACAGGAGAAAAACACATTTATATGTTTTCAATAAACTCTCACCTACCAGATACAATGCAGGGGTATATGGCAAATCTCCTGGGTAAAGGGCCAGATAGCAACCTGGACTTTACTTAACAAATGCAAATAATGTAACCTAATCATATGTACCATTATATTAACCTGAAATTTAAAAAAAAATTGCATGTTTTCTCTTTTCATAAATACTCATGACTCCTATACCTTATTGAATATACATTTGGCCACCCAACTCAGTATAAAATCTTGTTCCTTTTGTCTGTCCTTTGGAGCAGGCATCATTCTTGGCTTCTGACCTGGGCTCTGCTTTTTAGTTTGTTGGAATGGCCATGCACAGGCTGTAACCCTTTATAAGAAATAAAGCTCTCCTTTTTCCAAAGTATAAGCCTTGCTAATGTTTTTTGGTTAACAGCACATATTGCCCTTCCATCTTGAAAACCTCTTCTCTGAAACATTCATTGGAATTGCATCCTGCAGTTCTTAAGATATTATCTCCTTTGAAAAGTTTTATGAATGGCAAGTCTGAGTTAGATGTCACCTAATGTGCTGGTGAACTTCCCCTATTATAACACTCCTTATATTCCCTGGGGACTTATTTGTCTTCGTGCTATATTTACCCTTTGCTTCAATCTATGAGACTCAAAGTACCCAGGATATAATAGGCACAAAATAAACATCTAACAAATTATTAATTAGGAATCTTATTTTTTTATTATGGTCATATGTTACTTTTGACTTATTAATACTTTAACCATTGGATAAGACCTCAAAAATAATAGAGGGAAGAAAAACAAGCTTCACCTTACTAAATGTATTTTCAGCATGAAAGAAACAAATGAGAATTTCAGCAGATTTTATTGCTATTTCATTTTTGTACCTTTCTAGAAATAACCACAAATATTGGCACCTACCTTTTGGTCTCTGATTTATATAATTTCTCCTAATACTGGAAACTATGTTTGCCAAAGGAGAAATCAACTAGTGAAGTCAAGGTCCAGGATTCTCTTATCCAATCTGTAAAATTCTTAGAAGTCATTAGTCCCACCCTCTGATGAAGAAATCTAATTATATTGGTGCAGACAAAGCAAAACAAAGACCTCAGATACACAGAAACCAAATCTATCAGAGCATTGGTTCTCAGTATTTCCAAGTCTTTGAAAATGATAACAGCATTTGTTAAGGTCAAGCACCATTAAAGAATGCCCACCAATCCAGGAATGGATAAACAAGCTGTGGTATATGTATAACACGGAATACTATTCAGTCACTAGACAGGATGGAGAATTTACACCTTTTTTATTAACCTGGATGGAGGTAGAACACATTCTTCTTAGTAAAGCAACACAAGAATGGAGAAGTGAGAACCAATGTAGAATGGAGAAGCAAGAACCAATGTACTCTATTGTAATATGAAGCCAGTAGATGAGCTAATACAAAGGGGGTAGGGAAATAAGCAAATGGGGAGAGGAGAGGAGGAAGAGGGTTTCATGGTATATGGCACACCTCTTAGGGGCAAGGCACAATTACAAGAGGAATTTCATATAACAAATGTAATCAGTATACCCTAATTCTTTGTACCCTCAATGAATCCCAAATAATAAAAAAATAATAATAATTTTAAAATTTAAAAACTATATATTCAGTAAGCCTAATTATTCTTCATTTTGGCTAAGTTGAGAAAGGCTAAAATGTAGAGAAAAAAATTACTTATATGGCACAATGATAAATCTTCCACCTCAATTAGTAACTGTACTATGAAGCCTGCATTATAACTTCCGTTATACAGATAAGAAAATGAGGCTCAAAGGAGCTCTAGAGCATGGTCTTAGGTCAATCAGCTGTCCTGGCACTGGCCCCCGGCTCTGCGACCTCTGCCTACACTAGTGTATTTTGCCCTCTGATGTGAAGTTTTAACTCACCTTGACCCTCTTCCTCCACCTATACCCTATATGTCCATCATTTGTTTATAAGCAAGCTGCCTTCTCTCACCTTTAGGTAGCCTGCCATCATTATGTAATTCATCCACCCATACTCAGTTTAAGAGGTACATGGCTCTTAACTCTACCCTTTGCAGAGGTTTTACCATCTGCCACAAGAAGCAAATATAAAGCCTTTCTGAAAAATTGAAAACAGCCTTCTACTTGGTGTCAGACCAAATGATCACATATAATTCCCACCAGTATTGAAATTCCTTAAAGGCCAACCCAAGTTGCAGCCATGTCCTTGTTCACAATAGGAATAGGTACCAATAGACTGAAAAGAAAATGCAACGATGTGAGGAAGTTAGGTCACTCCACAGAAGCAAAGGTCATCTTCTGACATCAATATGTGCATTTTACTTGGTGGCAAATGCTCACTTTGATGTGGACTGGAGGCTGAGGGACTATATCATACTATGAGTTACAAGAGCATTATATTTTTCCACAAATTAATATATACACTTGCACTTATATACAGTCAGGAGAACCAAACATGGCCACAGACTGGTTAAACTAAAACCCCACAATTTGTATTTGATTGCTTTCTTTTTCTTGTTTTGCCTTCCCTCTTTTCTATCTCCTGCTTCCCACAAATCCCAGCTATATGCATTCTTTTTGCATATCAATATTGTTACTATTTATCATTTATTGGGTTCTACTTATTGGGCACTCTGATGAATATTTAAAGTACATTTTTAATCACATTCAACACAACTACATGAAGTAGGTGTTAGTAAACACATTACCTTACAAAAAAGGAAACTGATGATCAGGAATTTTGGAAAACATGGCCAAGGCAACATAACTACTAAATATTGTTGAAGGGGCTTGAACTCATGTTAGGCTCTCTTCAACACTCATGCTATACTATGTAATATTATCCAGGATCTTGCTGTAAGATAAATAATTCTTGATGATGATATTACTTGAACAAATAAATGCATTTTTCCAATAAAATATTATTTCATTTTAATACGTTGTGATGATTTTTCAATATTTTTCACCAAATATTTGTGTTGGTGAAAATTTTGATATTATAGTATTAGAAGAAAAAATTCTACCTAGGTCTGATGGGAGGCATATTGATGACTGTTTGTATGGTGGAGGTGTGAGACTCAAGTTGTGATGTGTGCGAAGTATTAATCATTCTAACTGGATATGGAATTGGAACTCTTATCTAGAGCACAGATCAGTGCTGATATTCACAACAAAATCATATCTTTCTATTGACCGGCTCACTGGAAACCTGATATGTGAGCTGAAATGTTATGCTTTGGTGGATAAACACATGATACAAATAAAGAACTTTGGGGAGCTCAAAAAACAAAACAAAACATGAAATGTCTATGTAGCTGTTGCAAAATATTGAAAGTAAAAATTGTAAAAGGGAAGTTTAGATAAACAATGATGCACATTTGGGGTAAGGTAACATGACCTTTGAAGTCGTATTTATATGGATTAATCACTGGCTTTAAAGCCCAGCTCTTCAATTGCCAACCTAAAGTTTATACCAAGTAAAGCAAGTCATTTAATCTCATTGTGCTACTGTTTTCTTATCTATAAAATGGAGATTAAATTTATTCTTTATATTGGCAATATCTACTAAATACATATACTCATGTATATATTTTGTATATATGTACATCACAGTCATGGTACATTACAGGCTAAAAGAACTCCATAAATAATTTTTTTCCAACTATGACCTAAGAGAAATAGCAAACTGATAGATCTGAAAAGATCAGCAGAATTTTTCAGAGATGAGATGTATTTGTTAGATGAGATGATGGTAGGAGGACAGATCCAGAAAGGATGAAAATCATAAACAGTGCTAAGAGGTGAAAAAGTGAGTTTCATACTTTGAGATATCATCTAACTCCAGTAAGATTAGCCCACATAACAAAATCCCAAAACCAGAGATGTTGGCATGGATGTGGAGAAAAGGGAACACTTCTACGTTGTTGGTAGGAATGCAAACTAATACATTCCTTTTGGAAAGATATTTGGAGAATACTTAGAGATCTAAAAATAGATCTGCCATTCAATCCTATAATTCCTTTATTAGGTATATATCCAGAAGACCAAAAATCACACCATAATAAAGATATA
>CAUYON010136702.1:0-56709 GCA_963573935.1 Arctocebus calabarensis | reverse complement strand
CTGGGTAGAGTGCCGTGGCGTCACACTGCTCACAGCAACCTCCAGCTCTTGGGCTTAAGCGATTCTCTTGCCTCAGCCTCCCTAGTAGCTGGGACTACAGGCGCCCGCCACAGCGCCCGGCTATTTTTTGTTTTTGCAGTTCGGCCGAGGCAGGGCTTGAACCCGCCACCTTTGGTATATGGGGCCGGCGCCCTACTCGCTGAGCCACAGGAGCCGCCCTCTTTCTGGCTTTTTGTTCTTGTTCTCCCCTCCCCAGTTTCTCTTTCCGTTCTTCTTGCTGCCTTTCCTGACGTTCTTTTTCCTGTTTGTTTTTCTCCAATAGAAGAACAGTTTCTGCATGAAAATGAGCTTTTTCTTTATCTGTTAACATGACAGTTGGAGAGGGAACTGCAGGCTTAGTGGAACGATCAGGAACACCTTTTTCATTCTGGGGAGACTGCTGCTCCTGATCAGTACTTTCAGATTTTACTCTATGATTGTCAGGCAACCTGACTGCTGGCTTTTTAGTACGATCAATCTGTGGAACATTCTTTATAATAGGCACTGGCTGAATAATGGGTGAAACATCAGATTTAAAAGCAGCACTTGGTTCAACTGGAGCTGAGATTTTTCAATGGTCCCATTCTCTCATCTTGATTGTTTATTATTATAGTTTCCTCAACTTCTATGGGAAGAGGTGGCATCTGGGAAGTAGGTTTAGAATGAACTGTTTCTTCCAGTGAGGGATAAGTAAAATCCAATGAGATAGACACCTCGTCATTCTTGCTTCGTGGGGGTGGAGTGACTTGAGCATTCGTTGTATACTGAGGGTAGCAAAGGAGCCAGTTTTCATAGCCTCCCTCTAATACCAAAGGCTCAATGCGCAGGGCAGTTTTACTTTCCCACTTAAAAAGTGCATCTTTCAGACTCCCCAGAGTTGTTCCAAGCTGTAAATCTTTGGCAGAACTAAACCAGTCAAGAAGTACCACGTATCCACATTCCCCCTCTTCTTCCATGTGTCTTTAGAATCATCTGGGAGGTTTGCTTCAATCCGACTAGCAGTGATTCCTGGACTGATGGCTTCTTCAGGAACACTGAGAGAATGTAAGATACAAGAATCCTGATAATCCTGCATTCTTCGAGCATCCATTACAATCAAGCTGATGTTTTGATCCATCATCATTGTATACAGTTCCTTTGCTGTGACTACTCCTTTCGCTTTGGTCTCACTTTTTCCACTCTTTTCACCATTGATCTTTTGGGTTCTGTCCTTGGAATCCAATACATTCTCCAAAGAACCTTTATCTGGTGTGCCACCATCCTCTCTTTCTATTTCCTGCCTCTTCTGTTGTTGCAGCTGCTCTTCCTTCTGTCTGTTCTTTTCTTCTTGTTTTTTCCGAACTTCCTCTTCTTCATATCTTAGTTTAAGGATTTCAGAGAGTCTTTCAGCTTCTTCAATAGCTTTTTTGATGTTTGCAGGTCCAAGCATTGAATGAAAATAGTCCTGCTGTTGCTTGAAATCAAGTCTTTTTTGATGAGATTATAAACAGTCACATATTTCATATATAATACATAGACTCTTTCCTCATCACGATCTAATCTTTCTTCTGCTGTCTTAAAGATCTTCGTGGCACTGTGTACATAACTCTTGGTACTTATTTTCTCTGGTTTATCTTCTGTCTTTTTATTGAGGTCTTTTAGTGAAGAACTGAGGTAGAGTTCCTTAGGAGTTGAAGCCACAGCAGGCATGATGAAATCTTCACTTTTCTACTTCCACAATGGATGGTGTATTTCATTAAAAGTTCTTTCCGCGGCGCCGAACGCGCTTCACTAGCGCAGTCCTCCTCGCCAAAGGCCCATCTCCCAGGAACCCGAGGGAGACTCAGCCTTCGCTATCGCCTCGGAAGCCAGCCCAGCTCATTCCCTTTTCCCGATTTGCACTGCCCAAACATATTTTTAAATGACTATGTATAAATAATTCAATCCAGGACCAGAGGTTTATTTCTAGACTCTCTCATTTTATTATTTGTTAGTTTTATTTTCAAAGGGTGAAGGATGTAGTTCTCGCTATTTATAATATGCTTATTATGTGTCTAATTATAATGCACAAATAAAGAATTTAAAAATTCTAAAGCCATATCCCTGTGTATTTGGGGGGGGGCATTTCAATTAGAGCAATCTGTTTATACAAATTTCCTTTTACCTTTTGTCATGTGGCGTCTAGTCAAAACACTGTCTTCTCTGTTACTTGGGTCAGCTCCTTTCTTCCTCTCCTTCAGTTTGGTTATTTGTTCATTTGCTGTAGTCTGCATTCCATCCTAAAATCCCCTGACATCCTGGTTGAGTTTTTAAAATAAGATTTCATGCAAAAAAATTGACCTCTTTTTACCGTACAGTTGTATGGTGGCTTGTGCCAAGTACATAGAGTCCTGTATTCACCATCTCGGGATGCTTCTCACTACACCAGCACCAGCGACCACTTTATAAACAACACCCTACCATTCATGTCTAGTTTGACTAATCGCCAGAGTGTTGACAAAATGAGTCATATAGTGTTTAGCTTTTTGCATCAGACTTCTTTCACTTAGAAGAAAATATTTAATTTTAATGAATGCTGTTGCAAGAATAATATTTTTCTTACTTCCAGAAAGTGAACATGGTTTACCTATGCAATTTTTATTTTATTTCAATTCTTTTTTAGTTTTCAATATACAAATCCTGCACATATTTTGCTAATAACATTTTCTCTTTTTTTCCTGTTGCTAATATAAATGATTTTTTTTTTAATTTGAATTCCACCTGATCATTGCTGGTATATAGAAATGGGTTTGATTTTTCTGTTTATGTTGGAACTTGATTAAATAACTTATTAGTTTAGAGAATTTTCTCAATAAATTCTCTGGGACATTTTACATAGAAAATTATGTCATTAATGAAGAGGGATAGGTTTATTTCTTCTTTTCCAATCCATACTTATTTTCTTTTATTATTTTTGCATTATTGATCTGGTTGGGATTTCCAATACAATGTGATTAAGGAGAGGTAAGAGTGCATGTCTTTGTCTTGTTTCCAATATTAGGGGAAATTTTTCAGGCTTCCATCATTAAACATGATACCAGCTGCAAGATTTTGTAGATATATGTATCACATTAATGAAGTTTCTTTTTATAAAGAGCTGAAAATTTTTATCATGAATTGTCAGGATTTTGCCAAATGTCTTTTTAGCATCTTTTGAGATAATCATAATTTTTCTTCCTTAAATCTCTAAATATGATTCATAACATCAACTGATTTTTGTGTGTTTAAGAGCCTGTTTTCCTGGGACAATCACCACATGCTTGAATAATTTTGTCTATGTATATTGCTGGATTAAATTTGCTAAAATTTTGTTGAAGATGTTTGCATCTGTATTTATGAGGAATATTTGACTTTTTCTCTTGTAATGTCTTTGTCTAATTTTGGTGGTAGAGTAACATTAGGCACATACAATACACTAAGAAGAAATTCCTCCTTCTCAATTTTCTGACGAGATTATGCAGAATATTACAAATTTCTTCTTTAATGTTTGGTGGAAATCAAGGTTTCATACATTGGGCCTAGAGATTTTGAGGCAAAGAACGTTAATTGCAAATTCAGTTTCTTTAATATTATAGGACTTCTCAGGTTAATATTTCCTCTAAAATGTTTGGAGAATATATGTATTCCAAGAAATTTATCTCTTTCATCTACACTGCTAAACTAATATACCTAGTATTTCCTTATTCTCTTTCCAATGTTTGTAGTTTTTAGACAACATCTTTCTCATGCCTAATATCGATAATTTGTTTCTTCTCCATTTCTTTTTTACTTAGTGTAATTAGCAGTAATCCATTTTACTGACCTATTAAAAAAGCAGTTTTTACCTTTATTGACTTTTTATGTTGATGTTTGTGGCTTCAATTACTTTCTGCTTTATTATGACCTTTTTCTGCTTTCTTTCAGTTGAGTTAACCATTTTGTTCTAGTATCTTAAGGTAGAAGCCTAGATAATTAATTTGAGAATCATTTAATGCTACACAGGTCCTTTTAAGCACTGTCAAATCTTTGTCCCACACATTTGATATGTTACTTTGTTGTTTTAACATAATTTCTTAAAACATCATATTTAACACTTCTTTTTGAGTCATAAGTTATACGGAGATTTCTAGATATGTGTAGCTGTCTCAGTATAGTCGGTTTCTAGTTTAATTACCCTGTATAGTTTCAATTATTTTGAATTCTGTGTGTGTATCTGCATTTAGGGTCCAGAATTGGATCTATCTGGCAAACATTTCATGTACACTTGAGAAGAAAGTGTACGCTCGGTGCGCTCAATACACAACGAAGTCTATTTATTTTATAATTTGTTCAGGTCTCACACATGCTCTCTGATACGCTGTGTACTCGTTTTAGCAATTATATAGAAATAATTGCTGAATTGTTTCTCTAAAAATATGGATTTATCAATTTCTCCTTCCAACTATCATCATGTTGCCAGATTCATTTTTGAAACTGTAATTAGGTGAACTCATATGTAGCTATTACGTATTCTGGATGAACTGACACTGTTATTTTGAATTAGCCCTCTTTATTCCTGATAATATTTCTTATTATAAACTATTATCATCTGAGAGTAAAATTACGATATTAATATCTTTCTCTAAACTTTTCCTTTTTCTCCTATTTAGGTCTTCATATTTAAAGTGGCTTTCTTATAAACATCATATGGGTAGATCCTGTTCTTTTATGATTATTCTGGCAATCTCTGTCTTGGAAGAAGCGTTTGTTGATTTATATTGAAATTGATTATTCACAGATTGAATGAAAGCCTGTCATACTGGTAGCTGTTTTGTTTGTTTCATCGAATCTTCCCCCCTTATATCTGCTCTCTTGTATTAAGTGAGCATTCCCTTATGATTTATTGTTGTTTATGATTCATTTATTATTTATATTTTCTAATTGTTAAGTGTTAGCCTTTAGTGATCTAATACATATTTTTAATACACTGAGTCCACATTGAATTAATTTCATAGTGGGATATAGGTGCTTCAATACTATATTGCTATGTAATCTCAATTTCCTTACTGATTCTTTGCTTATTGTGTTCATCTTTTTACTTCTACGTATGCCACAGACATATCATATATTCCTCTAGTTTTGCTTTAGTCAATTATTTTTGCAATAGAAAGCATTAACGTTTGCCAATTTTATTTATTCTGCTTCCACTGTTTACCATTTCTTTGTATGGATCCAAGTTTCAATACTCCAATGCATTGTGCCCTGTTTAAAATTACTTGTAGTCTTTCTCTGCTGGTAATAAAGTCCTAAAATTTTTGTTTGTCTGAGAAAGTCTGTATTTCACCTTCACTTTGGAAAGTTATTTTCACTCTAAATGGAATTCAAATATTTTCATTATTTCAGGACATTAGTGATATCACTGCATTATCTTCCTCTCTTTGTGGCCTAGACAAGAAGTCTGCTCTAATTCTTATCTTTCTTCATTAAAATTTAATGTTTCTCTTATTCTCTAGGTGCCTTCATGATTTTCTTACCTTGCATTTTCAGCAGTTTAAATATAATGCGAGTAGGTTTTTGTTCTCATTATTTTGTTTTATTATGTATATATGTATACATATATGTGTGTATATAATATATATATAAATAATTTTTTATCATGCCTGGTTCTTGCAACAACAAACTTGTGCCGATTATTAACGTTAGAAAAATCTCAGCCATTATTACTTCAAATATTTTATGTTTTTGTTCCCTTTCTCTTTTCCTTTAGGTTATATAATTGTAGTTATGCTTCTACATTTGATATTGTACTACAGACCTTTTTAAACATTTATTACCTTTTTATCTCTTTATGTTTATGTTAAGGTGATTTTTAGAGACCTATGTTCAAGTTCATATTTTCTTTCCTTTAACTGTGTTGACTGTGTTTGCTGGGTTCTACTACAGATGAACCCATCAAACGCATCTTCATTTCTGTTGCTTTTTTTTTCTTTTTTACAGATTTCCCGGATTTCCGAGACTATATCTTACAGTTTTCCAAATAATATTAATTTTTCACTCTTTTTTTCTACATCACTTTACAAATAGAACATATTTAGTGAATCCCCCCTAAAACATTTACTGATAATTTTTGTCTTAATTTTCTGAAATTTACCAACAAGTTCTTGAGGATTCACTGAAGACATTTTGGTTACCTACTAATTTTCTCATTCATTTAGTATTTACATGTTCTAGAAATATCCTTGCCATTTTTACTGTTTAAGTAGTCAAATCCTGTTACCTCCTCATTAAGGTAACAATCTCCTGTAAATTCATAAAAACAGGTGTGGGAGGAAGAGCACTGGGAAGGGGTCTGTCACCCCGACTCCAGCCCTACAACCACAGGGAGAGAGGAATTCCATCAGTATGAGCCAGCGTGCTGCCCTCCTTTCCACATTTATGGTATGAATAATACTTTAAATTCCCAGTCTGATAGCTCTGTCTGTGCCCTGTGTCTTGTTGATTGCTTTGTCTCTTATGGGTGTGTTTTTCGTCAGCCTGCTTATGTGCCTTCTATTTTTGTGTGTTTAAAATCAATTATTTTGTATAAACCAGTGAAAATAAGGGTAAATATTTTTTATACCTAGGAATTAGGCATGCTTTTTCTAGGCCTTTAGCATAGGAGATGTTTGAGCTAATCTACTTAGAAATAAATTTGAGTTTTAGATGTGTTGTTGACATAACTTCTCCAACTGGACCCCAGCCTTCAAATTTTGTTTAGGGTGGAGTGTAGCTTACCAGCAATCTACTTGTGCACTGTACCTCAAAAAGGGTCTTTTTTTTTTTAATACCCAGTCTCACTTTTTTGCCCTTGGTAAAGTGCAATAGGGTCACAGCTCACAGCAAACTCAAAACTCTTAGGCTCATGGGATTCTCTTGCCTCAGCCTCCCCAGTATCTGGGACTATAGGTGCCGGTCACAGCACCCAGCTGTTCTTAGAGATGGGTCTTGCTCTGGCTAAGCCTGTAAAAAGAGTTTCTATAATTCCTCTTGTTTTGCTCCTGTCCCAAACTATCAGTTTCCTACTTTTGCGGAGTTTTGAAATCATGTTATCTGGGTAGTGGAGGTGGAGGGAAGACGCTTTCCCTGTTATTAGTTATCATTAAGCCTGCATTCTGCATCCCCTTGGGTCTCCACATCTCAGGACTAAGGCACTTTTGTTTCTCCTCCTTCTCCTCGACTGTATAAGGGTCCAACACAAAATCTCACCCTTCCTCAGGAATAAGCTTTATTTCTTTTCCTTGTTCCTTTTCCTCAGCTGCAATGAATTTCCAGGAATGCTTATTGCCCTTTCACCATAGTTTAGGCTTTTGTTCATGGTAAATGCGGGAAAGAGCAATCAGGCAGAAGTTCTTAGCTGGGCTTCTGTTTCTGTCCCCTGCACTGGCATCACTATATTCACTGCTTATGGTTCTACCTTCTCTGTGATCGCAGAGAAAGAAACTGCGAGAAGATACAGACTCCCTTGGTTTGTGAGACTTTCTGAAGTTGCAGAATGCCTCACTATCTCACAATTCCTCCTGGGCAATTTATCAGTTATTGCTGGAACTGTTCTTAATGGCTGTTTATTTGCATCTGCCCACAGGAAATGACTTTTTACATCCCCTCTCTGCTTGCTGGTACTCTCTCCTTAGCTTTTTGGTGAGTTGATTGCTCTAAAATTTCCACAATCCAATGAGTTTAAAGAAACATTTTTCTTTGTAAGGGTGGGACTGATGCTCCTTCCGTATCATCATATTCCAAGGCAGCAGCAAGAAATCCTGCACTAGAATTCTATAATAGTATTAACTATTAGGCCAGGTTGCCATTTCTCATTTTCCATAATTCAGCTAACTAAAGTTAATTAACACTCATAGTTATTGACATGACACAAGGGATGCTATTTGCATTTTATGATGCAAACTGAATAAGATGTAGAGAAAAACCCCCAAATACCTCAAATTCCTGCAAGATTCTAGAATTGAGAACACAAGAAAGACATATTGCTTGGCTCTTTTGCTTGATGCTTTTTCAAGTGTAATGAGTGTGTACACAATTAAACTCAAATCTGTAATAAGGATTTACTGTTATGTTTTTTAAGCATGCTCAAAATAGTAAAAAATGCAGAAATATTTTATTTTATTGAAATTGGCTAGTATGACTCAACACTGACTGCATTAGGTCATATATTCCAAATTCCATTGATCTCATATCCTGTTAGATTCACTCATCTCAATTATATAACGCAAGATCCTTGGAATACTATTCTAATACCTCTATGAAGTTTTCTGGAATTGTAGCTATGGCAGAGTGATGATAAACAAACTAGTATCTTATAAAAAGAAAATGATTATAAAGTGACAGTGTAATTCATACATATAATTCATAAAGAAAGGGGGATGACAGGGGGCATATATTCATAAAGCATATTTTGGGGCATGTGGCAATAAAATAAACATTTTTTTTCTTCAATTAGGTAAGAGAATGGTATTTACATACTGTATTTTAGAAAGAAATTTAATATTTTATTTTTCTCTTACTTGTTTATCACGAAGAATTCTCCTGACTAGGAATGGTACTCAAAAAATAGCTTCTGTTTGTGAATGCAAATACCACAAGAACATCTCTAACATTGTATTTAATTTCTTTCCAGAAAAGATTCTTTCAGATTATGTATTTATTTTTTTCTAGCATGGAGAGATTTTCAAGTTACTAAAATGGAAACTTGCTTCTGTGTTATTGAAAATTCCATTTTGAAAATACTGAAACTGCTTCAGAATTTAAAAGAGAGTGATAACATGAATGTTTGGTTTTCCTAATTTGTTGGAAAAATAGAATAAAATGTGAGAATTCCTAGATTCAAAGCAAGTAGTTGGTATTATAGAATAATGTTTTAGAATTTATTTTACATTAAAGTCAAATTTTATTTTATCATTTGTAAAATTGAGTTGATCTAAAATAGTCTGTTTATCAATATAAGCAAGCTATATAATTATTATCTAAATACATGTTTTGTCTTTATATGATTTTCATGTGAAGTTCTCAAATTAGACATCAGTTTGTCTGCCTTTAGAAATTATTAGTCCTCATTTGGCACTATTTTCTGTTTATGACGGCCATGTAAACTATTTATTCTTTGTGTCCCAACTGATGAATTTTGCTTGTTGGTTTGTTGTTGTATCTGTAGAACATACAATTCTCAAAAATAAATGCCTGTAAAGTAAAAATAATATTTTAAAGCCTACAAAATAGCACAGAAAGGGAATGAAATTATTGATATATTTATTTTGATAAGACAAAATTTTTTGTTACAAATTTGCCTACTGAACTATATATTTGGTCTAGAAAATATTGAAGGAATTTCATATACATACTAAAATGGCACTGGATGTGGGATCTCTTAAGTAAAAAAGAAGGGTATTTGTAGGGGAAAATAGTCTCTATAAAACTAATTTTATGTGCTAGGTACTTTTTAAATTCCTATATAACTATTATACTTTAAAAAATTCTAAGTTCAGTGCCTATCTCAAGAAAATGGCGCCATGGCACAGTGGATATAGCACCTTAAAACACCCTTCCAAATACTCTATATCCTACAAAAATATTTCTTAACTCGTCATATTAGTGTTTTTAAACATATGTTCTGTGAAATGTCTAACATCATAGCTTGTATCATGTCTGACGATTTATAAAGTATATAAAATTATACTTAGTTAAAATCTTACCCAAAGAAATTATGGTTTTAGTGCTTTTTACTTACCCACCTTTGTTCAGTAGGTAAACTATTGATTATTTGGATAAATGTACATATTTCCTAAGTATTTAATATTCTCAAGCTTTTCTTAGTTCCCTATGTCTCTTATGTTTTCATTGACTTCCTTGCATATTTTCTTTTTTCTCCAAAATTCTAGGATAACTTCCCGAGAGTCCTCTACAGAACAAATTCTGTTTTCTCCCATATCAGTATGCTATGAGATGCTTCTGTTACTACCTTTAATTTAATAGTTAATTATCTTATTTCAGTGTGATATCTTCTTGCTTTCTTTTTTATTCTAGCTTCATAGATATTCTGTTCTCTTGACCTTTTTCAGCGTGTAAAACAAATAGTAATCTTCCTTCCATTAAGTCACACCTACATTATCCCTAGCAGATAGGATTTCAATAACACAGTATTTATAATCAGGAAAGAGGAAATCTGCAGTTTGGAAGGCCCCACTTTAACCTTCCATAAAACATATTTATATGCATGAAATAAAGAATTTGCATTATCCCTCTTCTATAACATGCTCTAGACATTTGGAAACTCAGCATTACCCGCTAACACTGGATTTAGGCCACATGACCTGATATGCTTGTATCAGGAGTAGGACACGGTCACGGGAGGGAATAGAAATGTGGTTACTCTCAATGGTCTGTTGTTGAGCCCTAAGCAATTTGACAATTTCAAGTTGGAATAGGTATTTATGGAATCATTGTTCAAGGAAAAATAAATGTATTCACAATATATCAATGTTTTATTAACTTAATTTATGGCATTTATCAATTTATATTTGTGGTTTTTGGACCTCTATTTGTTCTCTTGTTTTAGACCTATAAAACGTTAGAGACAACCATAAAATTCAGACGTGTAAGTCTCCCAGAAAACCCAAGTATCTACATGAACACACATATACACATACACAAATACAAACACACAATGACTGATTCTTTGGGTGTTTCTTGGAGAAGGTGTATAGTGGCTGGAATTCATAGGACAGCATGTTCCATATTCTCTGGGTTTGGCTGATCCTCTATTGCAGCGTGTAGCTGAGGTGAATATCTTTCTTGAGCATAAGGAAGCAATGCAGGGTTTGAAATTGGTTATGATATTAACTAAATGCTTCTATCAGTTAAGGTGTAGTAGGTTCAAATAATAGAAAATCCCAACTCTGCTTTATTAAATTAGGAAGAAATGCATCATTTTACAGGACCAGTTATCCTAAGATAGGTGGCCATGTTTTCCCTCAGATAGTCATGAGATTTAAGGTTTATCTCTACGTATAGAGACTCTGTGAAGAGAGGGTTTAGCTACTTTCATTTTTTCAACATGTTTTATAAGCATGCCACTGGGCATGGTAGTATTTTAGTGTAGAAATTAGCCCATTTCTTCCTTATGAGTTCACTTTTTGATTTAACACCGAAAAGTATTCCCAGTTTTAGGAGGCTTTTTTCTCATATGTCATTGGTTAAAATTTCATTATCTACCAATGTCTAAATAAATTACTTGCAAGGGAATGTAGTCAGCATCATTGATTCAAATCAGTTGCTGGCAAATTTTTTCCTGTAAAGGTAAAATAGTAAATATCCTAGGGCTGTGGGAGGTTGACCTGTGTTGTGGACCACTCAGCCATCATTGCAGTGTGAAAGCAAGCCTCCACAATAAGCCAAACAAATAGTGAAGCTGTTTTTCAATAAAATTTATTTCCTGAACACGGTAACAGATTAGATTTGCCTTATGGTTCATAGTTTGCTGACTTCTGTTTTAGATAAATTAGAAAGCAATCTGTGAACTGGGATTGGGACAATAATTTTTATAACATTGCTAATCTCCTTGTAAAGTAAATATTAATACCTGAATAAAGGGCTAGGAGCAGTGGCTCACGCCTTTAGTCCTCGCACTGGGAGGCCAAGTAGGGTGGACGGATTGGACTCAGGAGCTCCAGACCAGCCTCAGCAAGAGTGAGACCCCATCTCTACTAAAACTAGTCAAGTGTGGTGGGCACCTAAGGTCCCAGGTACTCAGGGTGCTGAGACCAGAGGATTGCCTGAGCCTAAGAGTTTGAGGTTGCTGTGAGCTATAATCCCATGGCACTCTACCTAGGGCAAGAGTGAGATTCTGTCTCAAAAAATAAACAACAACAACAACAAAAAAAAAGAAAAGAAAATGGAAGATGAAAAGATGTTACTTAGACTGTCAACAATATTTTCTAATATATCACCAGTGTGAAATTTCAGTCATTTAAAAAAAAATTTAGCATAATTCTGCTTAAATATTATGCAGCCTTAAAGAAAGATGGAGACTTTATCTCTTTCATGTTTACATGGATGGAGCTGGAAAATAGTGGAAATGGGGAAAGAGGTAAGGGAGGGGAGGGGAGGGGAGAGGATGGGCTGAGGGAGAGTAATTGGTGGGTCCACACTTATGGTGCATCTTAGAAGGATACAGGTGAAACTTACTCAATTTAGAATATAAATGTCTTTACACACTAAGAAAATGCCATGAAAGCTATGTCAACCAGTTTGATGAAAATGTTTCAAACTGTATATAAAACCAGCACATTATACCCCATGAGTGCATTTACATATACAACCATGATTTAATAAAAATGAATAAATAAATAAGTAAATATTTAATAGCAAAATGAAGACTGTACTGAAAAAATTTAGCATAAAATTCTATCTTTTTTCCCAAACAAAAGGATTCACATCTTTATTACTGAACCAGTTTATTAGTACAGAGTATATAAACCAAGAGAAAAATCATTTTTCTGCTGAAATGTGTGACTGTTCAGATAGTAGAGACATTTTGAACTTGATATGGTAAAATGACAATGACCTTGATATAGCATAAATACTTGTGCCATTCTCATGTGCAGTTCCTGAGGCTATACCTGATTTTATTACCAGCTTCATCTGAAACCACTGGGGAGCAGAAAGATTTTGTTTTTGTTTCTTGGGCAGAAATTACTTGATTCTGAAATTCTTGTGAAAAGAAGAGGACAGGAAATGGAGTTGATCACACACCACCATGATGGATCCAATTCTGAAACTTCCCCTCAAGTCTTTGATTTCCCAGGTTTGACAGACAATCCTTAGTTCATGTTTATTCATGTTAGGAGTTAGAACTGAGGAAGGATTTCCACTGAGTGCCCTGCCCATCCCTGTGCCAGGAACCCTGGCTGTGGGTGTTAGGACTCTTCTGCTCCTCAGCTTTGCAGCCCTCTGGCTTCAGAGAGTTAGCAGGAGCTAAAGCTTCTTCCCATCGGTGCTCCCTGCCATGAAAGGCCCAACTTTCCAACAAAGAACCCAGAAGAGAGAGAAGAGGCAACTCGCGCTGACCTGCCTCTATAGCTGTCCCTGAAACATCTCCTCGTGCCTGTGTTCTCTGCAATATCACTTTGGGATTACACTTCATCCTTCAACCAGGGTCCTCTCCCAGATGAGAGACCATTTTTGGTTTTAGTCTTTCAACTATGTTTACTCCTGCTGTGTAATTGTTCTCCCTTCTTACATCCCTACCCTGAGTGAGGAGACGCTTAGCAGCTGTGCAACATAGGTCTCATTTTGAGAAAGGAAGCCACCTTGATTAAAGTCTGGGATAGATAGACAAGGAATTCCAGAAAAGAGAAAATGATACCATGACGCTCTTTTATGTGTAGTTATAACGTGTTCACACTGCTGTCCTGTGTGACATACGAGTGCGAGATGAAGGAATATTTACAACCAAGAAAGCAAGATAAAGAACTGTTAATTGACCAGATTGACTGAAGCGAAGGTTCTGAGTAAGATTAAATGTAAGGACTCCACTCTATACCAGCGGTTCTCAACCTGTGGGTCGCGACCCACAGGAACTGTATCAAAGGGTTGAGGCATTAGGAAGGTTGAGAACCACTTCTCTGGACTTTGGCTTGAACTGCAGATTTTCAATCTATAATCAATAAAAAGAAAATCTTCACACTCAGAAATGTCAAATTGTTCTACTGCACTAAGTCATAATTTTCTCGGAATATATTAATGGTGGGTAAGTTGAGTTGGTTATTAATAACTAGCTTTGTGAGTACTTTTTCACTTATCTTTATCCTTATTATCTATGATATATTATAGCACTCTGATGGGGTCAAAACAGTTGAGACTGCGTCCATATTAGCCACTGCTCCTAATACGCTAATAGGGAACTGCCTCCAAACATTTTCTGCATTCACACACACCACACACACTCACACACACACACACACACATTTTGTTTCTTCCAAATTTCTCCCCAGAGGGGACAAGGAAATGTAAATAAAGAAAACATACAAAATTACATGTCATTAAATGACCAGTGTAATGCATATTTTAGTGATAGAAAATGCCTAAGTAGCCATCAGCCACATTATCATATGCAGCAAGGCACAGTGAAACTGAAGCTCATTCCCCCTTATTGTACACATGAAGCATTGGCGAGTGAGGACCACAGCAGAATACTCTTAGCATAAGAAATCCAGACTCCCCAGAAAAAGGACTCAGTGGAGATAAAAAAGAGAGAGAGGTCTGTGCTGAGTCTAAAACTGTGATTTACGTGAGGGATTTCGAGCAAACTATGGAGCTTGTAACTCAGGTTATTTTCTCTTCTACTGTAAATAGGTAGCTTTTCACAAGTTGGGTGGAAGGAATTGTTTTCACATACTATCTCTGTGACGCATTGAAGCATGGAAAGACAAATAAAGGTGTTTTACGCATATTTGTTTGTGTTGCCTGTCATTTCTTTTTGCCATTTAACCTTTGAATTCCATTTTTATGTTTGAGAGTGTCCAAGTTGGTGAGGTTTGGTGAGGAAGCAATGACGACTTCCACCTGTGAAAGCTACACTAGATTCAAGGCTCTGCCAATCAGACGTGTCCACACCAGACTCACAAGGGATGAAGGATGGAGGTTTCTGTCTCTCTGTCTCTCTCCCTCCCTGCCTCCCCCACAGGAGTAATAGCTGCAAACTCTGGTTCCGTTGGCATAAATGAAAGGAATGAAAAACCTCTGACATCTAGTTCTACTCAGCAGCAGTGGCAACATTTTTCTCAAAGATAAATTTTTACTATGACTCTGGAATGTTTCTGGAAATGTCGTCTTGAACCTTGTTTTCCAAACTTCTCAACAAATCTGTGCGTTGCCCTCGTATCCTTTTAAGTTCTTTTTCTGCTTAATCACCCAGTCAGCTTTTATTGCTTGCAAATATGAATCCTAATTGCTACAAGAAGGTAGAACAAAGGTGAGATTTAAGGGTCGTTCATGATTCATCAGACTGGATTAAGTGGTGCCAAGTAACAGCACACTACAATTTACGTCAAATCAATAAGCGCTAGAGACGGAGCTGGTAATATTCATGCCTGCAATTGGTTCACCGTCTATGATAATTTGCCAAAGCAAGGCTTGTCGTTTCAGCTAGTACCTTTTGGTAGTAGTGGTAGTTAAGTGAATGCCTTTTACTCCTAGTGGCTTTTGTGAACTAGCGTGAACTGGCACGGGTGATAAAAAGTGGTATCAGTGGCTTGCAAGGCAAAGGGGCCTGGTACCGTTGTTACAACAGGTACAAGCAGCACGGAAGGTAATTTTTTGTAACTGCATAAAACCCCAAGCTAGAGCAAGCAGAGGAAATTGTCAGAAACCAACAGAATTTAAAAGAACTTGCTTATGGGTGATGATTACAGAGACCCTAAAGATCCCTGAAATATTTTGGAATGAGAAATATGGAGCTTCAGAGAAACATAGAGAGTTCTAGTGAATTTTTTCATTAGAATTGGAGCTAAACTAATGCTCCTTATTGTCAAAATTATCTGAATTTTAGTACTGATTATAAAATCACTACATCAATACATGCAAAGAAAGAAAGATGCAGTTGATAGGAATATAAAAATTATTAAAGAAAAGACGATGTCTTCTAGTAAAGGACTTTGGATTGCAACTGAAATATTACACTGCTAAAAGTACATTCACATCTTTCAAGGTTATTTACCAAGAGACTTTTTATGTTCTATTTTATGTACAATGGCACACATAAGCAAACAAATAAAGAATATCATGCCTAAATGTGGCAAATAGGTTGTCACTAGATGACAGGGAAAAAGAGGAAATGAATGTTCTAGGTGCATTGAGAAAGAGAATCAGATTATAGAGTACACAATGGAAAATGAAAATAGCTGGGTGGATGGGGAAGAGTCTTGAACCTAAATTAGAGAATAAAAAAACCTTCAAAAGACTTGATTGGTGTTTTTGTCAAAGTGGTTTTTGAATGCTGAAAAATTCATATTTATGTGAACTACAGAATATATTAATCTAGTGAGTATTTTGTACAAAGATCTATTGCAGACTTTTTATTATTCTGTTCTATAAATTGACTTTCATCAGACTTGCTTCTCATATGAATAATTTTCCTGTCTCTGCTTGTTGTTTATTGCAGGAAATAATCGGCATTTTGATGACTACTTTGAAAGTACAAGTTCTAGTGTTTGACTGAGCTGTTCTTATAGCATTTAGGCTCTGAATTTGTGTGGAAGCCTTTCCCATTTCAGATTCTAATTCAAATCATAAATCAAAGTTCTGAATATAAAGGGTTGTGATAGCACAGCTCTGTATAGATTCATAACAAACTAAATTAACCCATAGGCTAGAATGAAAAGCTAAGGACATCTTTCAATTAGAACCAATTGGCTGTTGAAATAAAATTTTGGCAGCTAGAGAATACAAAACAGATTGGAGAAAATAATCCCCACGCAGTCTTTATGCGACATAAACACAAGTTTATCATGTCATTCTTAGTATGTAGCCATGGTGATTTCAATTACTTTTTAACACATTAAAGAGTTTGACTTCTCCCAAGAATTTCTAATTTAAAAACTGATATTTTCTCAAGACCAATTTCTTATATTCTACTTTAGCTTTCTTTAAACTTGGAAAAATGTTTTATTTTATGTTATATGCCCCAAAGTATATTCTACAATAAAATTTGTCTTTTAATGTGTATTATATAATTTTGAAAATTTAAAGTAATTTCATTTTTAAAACAATTGTCCAAAATAATGCAGAGTTTACAGAATGACAAAAATGTTTTCCTCAAATGTCAATGTATTAAAAGTTGTCTCAAATTGCACCCATATACAAGCCAGGCATTAAACTGTAATCACTAAACAGTAAAAGAAGATTTATTTTTCAGTTAAGAAATGTCTCCTTTCTAATGAATTCAGCTCTTCTATTGTTATACAAAAAGAAATGTTTCCGATCATGCAAATCTTTTAAGGAGCTAAGTAAGCTGACATATAAAGGATATAGAAAGTAGATGGTAGATAATATTATATATCCTTTAGGCTTTTAGTTAGTTTATCTATTTATTTATTTATTTATGTATTCATTCTGTAGAGGAAGAAATTATTTTGCTAAACAGTATGTCTTTTGCTGTCTTTTCTTTATCTTTGTTTTTCCCCGAATATTTTGTTTCTGCTTTTCATATTAGAAAGGAAAAGATATAAAGCTTATATATAGGCATTTTAAGTAC
Organism: Arctocebus calabarensis; assembly: GCA_963573935.1. Lineage (NCBI taxonomy): Eukaryota > Metazoa > Chordata > Mammalia > Primates > Lorisidae > Arctocebus > Arctocebus calabarensis. The sequence continues at coordinate 39,395 of CAUYON010136702.1, read as the reverse complement.
AAATTCTCAACACGTCCTTGGTACAGCAGAATACTAAGTGAACTGTCTGAAATAATTGCAGTAACCAAACAAGTCTCACTGTTAGATTTCTGGTACTCTAAAGAACTTTCAGTATTTCTAGAAAAGACAGAGCATTTTAAAATCCTTTCCTACAGATATCTTTTCAGTGATGTTATAATTGGAATTGCAAAAAATTCAAACTTGAAACTCTTTCATTCTTTCAGTATTGTGCAATTCCAGATGAAATATGAGGAGTTTCACTTATTATCCTGAAAAGCCAAAAGGTCACTTACAGACTATACAAGAATTCACAAGTTTAAGTTGATATAATGGATCTGATTTGAAGATGATTTTTAAAAATGTCTTAAAATTTTTCTATCAATCCATACACATTTCAGCAGTCACATTATTCATTTTCAGTCTATAGAATGTAAGATAGTAATGTAAAATTAAACTAGAAACTAAAAGAAAGTTTAAAAATCAATGTCTACTATGTCTGACTATTTTACTTACATATATAGTATTGGTATCATAAATAATGGCGGTAATTGTAAATTAAGACTATGAAAGACAATAGCTGCAAATAAGGGATGTATAATTTATATTCACCCCTCTACTTTTAGTGAAGAAACCTGTATCTGCTAGGGGACTGTTCATTAGAAACTTGAAAGAAAATGCAAATTGAGGGAATAATCAGTACCTTGGAACTATGACTACTAATTGAACAAAAAGACTATTATTTTCTTTTTCAGTCTGCAAAGCATGGCAGTTTTACATTTTAAATATATTTATTAATATATTAAATGTAGTATATTTTTAAATCAAGTATCTGCCAGTGCCAGTGCCACCTGGTGTTAACAGTTGGTTAAATATTTCAGACAATGATTAATTTTTTGATCTTTCTGTTTATTCATTGATTCAGTCCTTTATTCAACAGCTATTTATTGAGAACTTTCTAGGCAGTTTTGTTTTGTTTTATTCTTTTTCTTTATTTTATTTCTTTATTTTTTTTGAGACAGGTTCTCACTCTGTTGCCCTTGGTAGAGTGCTGTGACATCACAGCTCACAGCAACCTCAAACTTTTGGGCTCAAGTGATTCTCTTGCCTTAACCTCCCTACAGGAGCCCGCAACAACGTTCGGCTATTTTTGTTTGTTTGTTTGTTTGCTTGTTTAGCAGGCCCTGACCAGGTTCGAACCCACTGGCCCCAGTGCATGGCCGGCGCCCTAACCATGGGCGAACCCCTGTGCAATCTGTTTATTTCCATAAGTCTGAGATAATAAGTCAGGGAAACAAAAGAATAATAAAGCGAAAGATTAAAGAAATCTGGATCCATAAAGTCTGAAGATTCACAATCTTAGTGGTGAAAAACTAAAGTCTATACCTTTTCTTTGTTGTTCTGTATAAAAGTAAACCGACTTGCATGTTGTTTAAGCCACTGTTATGTTGTAGGTTAGTTATATCAACCTCGATATGGAAATGATTGTGAAACAAACACAAAACATAGGAAAAAGTGTTACATGGAAGAGAAAAATTGCAATGTGATGGATCAAATAAAGTAAAATTTAAGAGAAAAAGACAAGAGTATAAATACCTAGACATTTTTGTTATCCTTGCCTCACCTACAGGCCAAGTGCGAAGGTATGAAGGAAAATTTATGAAGGAAGAATGTGGGAAAAAGAGTGATTAAAATATGTTCTATCTAAAGGATATAGCATAAAGGACCCCAGGTCGACAGATATCCATTGCTAAATAAACGCAGGCTTGATCATCAGGAACAGTTTAAGCTTTAAGTCAAAGACTGGGCAAAGAAAATACATTTTGCCAATAACCAGTGATCACGAGAGAGGACCTTGAGGCACAAAGGAGCATCTTAACCTCAGCCACCTCTCCATCAGTTTGTTTATTTATTTATTTTTGTAGAGACAAAACCTCACCTAATCACTCTCGGTAGAGTGCCATGGCATCACACAGCTCACAGCAACCTCCAACTCCTGGGCTTAGGCAATTTTCTTGCCTCAACCTTCCAAGTAGCTGGGACTACAGACGCCCACCACAGCGCCCGGTTAACCTCTCCATCAGTTTAATGAGACTCCAAGCCAACGGCCTAATCTCTACTCCAATTCCTGACCTACAGAAATGTGTACTGTTTTAAACTGCCAAATCTGTGACAATTTGTTAGCAATAGATAACTCATGCATCAGACAACTACGTCTAAACAAAAAGAACATTCTAGGTGATAAGGTGCTGGGCACATTCACACTCATACAATTTAAATTGATTGAATAATGTAAATTTTAAAGATCGAGGGTTTCCTTCTGCAAATAATTAATCTAGTTGTACTATTTTGTTTTGTTTATTTCAAAAGCATTCATTAGGCTCCTGCAGCTCAAGCGGTTAAGGCGCCAGACACATACACCAGAGCTGCTGGGTTGGAATCTGGCCCGGACCTGCCAAACAATGACAACTACAACCAAAAAATAGCTGGGCTTTGTGGAGGGCACCGTGTAGTCCCAGCTACTAGGGAGGCTGAGGCAAGAGAATCGCTTAATCCCTGGAGTTGGAGGTTGCTGTGAGCTGTGACGCCACAACACTCTACCCAGGGCAATAGCTTGAGGCTTTGTCTCAAAAAAAAAAAAAAGCATTCATTATGGTGTTATCTTTTATCAAAGAATCATAAAAAATTTAAATACCTTTTAGTAAAGATTTAGTTGTATATTTTTAAAGTGAGATTTTAAATAATAAAATTACCTATGATCTTCTTTATTATTTCTTTTGGTATTTTAAGTCTTTCATTCCCAACTACATTTGAGATAATATTATTGCTCAACGTGAAAAGTGCACCTCAGCATCCCGCCCTGATGGTGGAATGGACAGTACAGCCTTCCTCAGGGGACTTGGGTCAGAGAAGATTACAAAGTACTAAACTTAAATTTAAATTGGAACCATCTGACGAAACAAATACTTTTTATAATTTCTTTTTGGCTAAAATAATCTTACAATTATTTGAATATTATAACAAAGTTGAGATAACTAAAAATGCATGCATATGTATATAAATGTATACATATGATTCTTTTTCCATTCGGTTAGTAAACTCCTTCAAAAGGCTATCTTAATTTTTAAGCTTACTTTGTGATTTACACATAATGGTTAAATAAGTATGTTTTTCTTAAACTCACTGTCTATATATCAATTAAGTAAGCCAACCCCCCTTCTGTGCCACATCATTAACTTTAGTAAGGGGATTCAGTTATACAGGTTGAGAGGGGTCCCTGGCTATCAAATACAAAAAAAAAAAAAATGCCTATTGAATGAAACATCAGTAGATGCCTTTTAAATGAAAATATCATGAAAATTATGAAATTATTTAAAAATAAATATACTGACAATCATAGATTAAGTATTAAAAATCAAAATGATGAGAGTTCTTTACATCACCTGAGAAGTTCTTGATCATCACCAAAGATATGTATTTTGAGCATTGGGAAGCAAGATTAGCTCCTTGTATAAACCAGAAAATTACATTTGCTTATATAGTTAAGAAAAGAAAAAGAGGGTGGCGCCTGTGGCTCAAGGAGTGGGGCACTTGCCTCAGATGCTGGAGGTGGCGGGTTCAAACCCAGCCCCTGCCAAAAACTGAAAAAAGCCCCCCAAAAATAGAAAAAGAAAAAAATCCATAGTGTTACCTGTATAGTTCTTTCCTTAAAACATGAGTAGAGGATAGCACCTGTGGCTCAAAGGAGCAGGGTGCTGGCCCCATATGTCAGAGGTGGTGGGTTCAAAACTAGCCTGGCCAAAAATTGCAGAAAACAAACTACTATTTATATAGTAGTATAGTGTTTGAACAGATCCTTTCAATGTGCGATTTGTTCCATAGTATAAGGCTACCTTAATGGAAATTTGAAATTCTATACTAAATTTTGTCCACTGATATTCTCTTGTTCTCAAGAGATCTGTATTGTTCTAAGTGCACAAAATAATAGAATAGAGGGCTAAATGAAGTTTTCAACTCTACAAAATGTTCAAATCTCCTGCTTTCCTACTTTTTCCTTTTGGCAATCTTCTCTGAACAGACATTGAAAGTACTTTGTGAGATAATCCTTCGTTGAATCCATCTGTTTGCCTTTCAAAAAGAAATAATGAATGAATGAAAGGAAGGAAGGAAGGAAGGAAGGAAGGAAGGAAGGAAGGAAGGAAGGAAGGAAGGAAGGAAGGAACTTTGTGTACCTTCCTCTTGGCCCTGTGAGTCTTCTGTTACCTTCCTCAGTGTCAGAGCTAATGTCAGGTGCTTGTTGGCTAGAGAAACCTCGTATATCACATCTACCACTAAGCTGTGGGGACAATATCTGATCTTTAGCAAAAATGTACTACAAACAAAGGGAGGAAAAGAGAATAAAGAAGCAGCATGTTACCATCGTAGAACATATTGTGTTAACTATAAAAGAGAATGCATAATTTATCTGGCTAGGAGATTGTCCTAATTTGAAGACTTTGAGCTCCCTCTATTTTATGTATGTATCACACTGCCCAGTTCAATTCTTTTGTTGTTGCTACTGTCTGCTTGTTTTTTTAAGACAGGGTCTTGCTCTGTCACCTAGGCTAGACTGCAGAGATGCTCTCATACTAAGATCGGCAGCCTCAAGTCAGAGGCCTGAGTGATCTTTCCACCTCAGCCTCACAAGCAATAGGAGTACAGGTTTGAGCCAGCCTACTCCACCAAGTTCAGCTTTGAATTTGTCCAGGTCACAAAGGTACTAGGTCAACTTAACCTCTACATTCCTCTCTCCAACCCTTATTAATTCTCTGCTTGCAAAAGATGGCAATCCCATTCAACCTAATAATGCCCACTAATTCATAGGTCGTAGAATTATGACATGAATAAGTAAATTTTAAACATACATAGAAATTGGAACTTTTGCTAAATTTTCTTGACCACTTAATAGCCGTTCAAAATTCCGTTGTATTGAAAATGTTGCCAACATAATGAAAAAGGAAAAGCAATAACTATGTTGTTATTTTGATTTAAAATTTCTTCCACTAAATTAAACTTTCATGAGGTAAATTAAGAATGATATTTTAACATTTGGAAATCCATCCATGGAGTTTAATACATTTCATCATTTTATATTCCTCAAATGGAGAAATTGAACATAAATACTACTATGAAAATGCTAATAAAAATAGCTAACAGCTCATAAAGCATCTGCTCTTGCACATGACTTCATTAATTTCTCTTAAAATTTCCCTAGAAATCATGGTGAAATCTACAAATGAACTATGAATATAGATGCTTCAAAGTTATCTTTAAAATTGCTGAATACATTCAAGCCTTTGCCTTTCACTCCAGACAAATACATATTATTAAGAGGACTGCCCTTGATTTTTTTTCAGTCTCATTATTAGGGTTTCTCATAATGTTTTCTTAATCAAGGAAGGAGAAAAGATACCATGTGGCTGTAGATTGGTTTTCAGAGTTGACATCACTTATTGGCTGGCCAGTTTTATAAAAGACTTGTGCTTTAGCTCTCTGGGATGAGCAGGGTAACAGGTGGCACATACGGCTGCTGTATTCTCTACAGCTTGTACCTCTGAGGATATGAACTGAGAAGCTTCAGGTCCTTTCCTTGTCTCCCTCTCTGAAAGGAACACAGTGATTTAGCTGCGTGGGTGCAGTCTTGCTGCACCGTTCACCGTTGCATGCACACACGCACTCCCCAAACCATCCCCACCGTACGCAATAATTCAGCTTCAGATGAGTAAAGACAGTTATCTGTTTCAGCGAAGAGAGATGCAGATGGATAATCTCTCATCATTTGTGACACTTTTTCAACTTGAAGAATCAGAGGATAAATCTTTAAATTTGAACTTTAGTAATCACTTAGTAAGAACATAGTGATGTGGTTCTTAACTGTTTGTAAATTGCAGTCAAATGTAAAATAAAAATAAATGTGACTTACAAACAACATTGACTGACAGCTCTAAGTAATGAACAAAATATTTCTTTTATGATTTTGGGATTTGGGGAAAAAAGGCTCAAATAGCTGGAGTCAGACTTGAGAAAATTTCTGGCTAAGTTTAATTTATTTGAAAAGTAGCTAAATTGTTTCAAGGCTATTATGGAAATGCCTAAGAATAATTTTCTATTCTATCTTACATTACAGAAAGTGAACAATAAACACATTGTTTTTATTTCTTTGCAGGGTGATCTGAACACCTTGGATGGAGAAGATGAGTAACCATAGAGGAGGCTTTTCTGGTTGTTGCTACCATCAGCTGGAAAGAGATCACAGTTTTGGACAGTTCCTTGTTCTGTCCCCATTTCTTGGGCCCAGCCAGTGCTGTCGCTCTGTAATTCTGAACCCCCATGGCCATTACACTCATCTATTTCTGAAGTAGGGGTGAGAGAAGACAGTATTTTTTCCCTAACAATACAAACGTGAGTCTTTTCTTTACCCAGGAAGCACAGAGAGTTTGGCTAATTCATTTATTCAAAAAATATTTTCCTTGACCTTTACTGTATTCATTATACCTAGGAAATAGATAATGGGAGCTACTGAACAGGACTTTGTAGAATTAACAAAAAAAATGCAGTATGTAAAATGTTTTGGTAACTCATAATGTAATACCACCCACAAAATTCTATTCATAATATACCTAAATTTAAAAATTCAGCTACTCATTTTAACGAATTGTAATGTAAATTATATAGCATGTTGTAAGAAGGCTTGATGGGAAGAGCATGATAAGCTATTATACATATTTTTTAATGTAAGCTATTACCAAACACTTTTAATACTAAGTAATTTAGTATATTTAATTTATCTTAAGGAAAATATTCTCCATACCTTTAGCAAAAAATGTCTATACTTCAAACCAAATATTAATCTCTCATTAGAATGAAGGGGTAGGCACATATCACAAAGGAGAAGCACTTTAGTCCACCTCTTTTTGTCTAGGCATGTTAGCCAGCAAAGTTAGATAATTCCTTTTTACATTCTTCGCTACCTTGAAGGGACAAAGCCATGTCCATTCTCTCAATAACATTTTTCACACACCTACCATTTTAAAATTTTCAAAGATTATATATCATAGACTCATGAACTATTACAGCTGCAAAAGATCATAGCTATATAATAAAATCTTATCATTTTATAAATGACCACTTTATCTATAAAGATTTACAAAAATACATGAAAATCATCATTAGAAAATGAGGAAAAGGATCCTTAACTTCTTATTTATGACCCTGCAGTTAGTTTTACATCCTCTTCTTTTCAGGCATAATTTTTTCAAAAGACAAGGGTCATCATTTGCTTTAGCATGATTAAGTTGAACTATGCTGCAGTAAAATTCTACCTCCAAATCTTAGGGAGTTAATATATTAAATTTACTGTCATGTCGTTGACTTGTAAGTTTGCAAAACCCTTTGGGGCGACTGCCTCCCATTGCTATCCAGCTTCCTTTGTCTTGCAGGCTCTGCCACCTCAATCTGAGTCTTTGTCTCAGTGGCCAGGAAAGAAGGACCATGGAGAGGTCATACTTGTTTTATGCTTTGGGACATCAGTTACATGGAACACTCTTATTACAGTCCACAAGATAGAATTACTCTTTTTACCACAACTAACTCCTGGGGTACTGAGAACATTGTTATTTCTCTGCCTAGGAAGGAGAAGAAAAGTAGATGCTGGTGAATAATGGTAGTGTCTTGCTAATAATGCCTTCTTTATCAGCCTCTAATAACATTCCTTACTGTTGCATTGATAAGCCATGGTTTCCATTTAGAATTGCATAGCCTCTGCCATTTGTTATGTGTAACCTTATGTGATTTACGATTCATGCCATTTTCTCCTCACTACATGTTAGCTTATTTGGACCAGTGGTCTTACAGTAAAAATTTTGTATCTCTAGTATCATATCCTAATTAAAAAATAAATGCTGCCACATAGAAAATGTTTAGTAAGGCTCCATTGAATGAATAAATAAACGTGTGAATAGTAGCTGGCCATTTGGTAAAACTCTTTTGGTCACAATTTCATCACATTGTCATTGCTCTAGCAATTCATGTCTGTCCTATGTGTGCATCTTATTAAGCCTTCTCAATAAAACTGTTTCTTAAGACCAACAGATATGCTACCTCCATCCACTGAAATTTAGAACTCTGATTGTTGGATGCATTCATTCATCATTCTTCATGTATCAGATTATTGTGTGCATCACTGGGGAAACAAAAGTTAAATTAGCATAATGGGTGAAATCAAATATTTGGAGTTAGCAGCTGGGGGCCAATCAAAACTCCTGATTTAGAGTGCCTTCTGATATCATTTGTGACATGCAGTGAAAATAATAGTGACAACTCCATAGACTTTTAAAAAAATTGATGTGCTACTGATTGTAAAATAGTTAAAAAACAGCCTGAGCCATGTTGGCAATACGTTCTGTTAGCCTTAGACTTAGATAATAATTATTATCTATTTGTCATATAGTTTTAGTCTCCAAAGCTATCCTACACCTTTAGGATCAGAAACTACTGAATCTTTATTATAAAAATAAGTCCTTAGTTCCAAGGTCTATGACTTTCCTTAGAAAGTTGTAAATAGGTTTATAAAAATTGCTGATCATTACTAACAAATTAAAATATATATACTCAGGGATTCAAATGTGAGAAAATAGAAGGATCATAAAATCTGTGATCCAAATGTGACCTCCTCTGCGTCTGATTGACTTAGAGCCAGTTGGCAAGTGAGTCCTCACCACTGCTGCAGAGACATTTTCTGTTGTAAGTGTTGAACCCACAAAATTGGTCTACTTATTCTAACCAATGTGCAGATATATTTTTACAGCCTTTCCAAAGTATATATACTTTTTTTTTTTGGTTGGATTTTTTGCCCCTGAACTTTCTGTTAGACCAAGGTACCGATCTGTAAAATTCAGGACACTTTTATATTGAATCTTGTTTTTTTATTAATTAGCCATAAAAATAATGGCTAATTTTCAAGGAGAATATTTCCCAAAATGTTACTGAAGAAAATGTTAGGTGAAGGTCGACCAAATGTGTAGAAAGAAACACACAAACACATTTTCTTAATTATAAAAAATAACTGAGATTCACAAAAGAACGGCAAGTGATTTCTTTTAACTTCTTAGCACCTAGTGTTAAATTCTCTAACTCTGATTTTTCACTTATTTATTGAATGCAATGAAATTATTTTCATATTTTCTTTTACAATACACATTTATACAGGAAACCTACTACAACAAGTCATAGAAATTCAGTAAATAGAACTATACACAAATTTTTAGCACTTCCAAATTTTAGCCACATATATGTGGCTATTAATTTCATTTCAGAATTGAGTAACTTTGATTTTTTAAGAGGAAAAAATGAAATAACCTTTTTACTCTAACCAGGAAGCAGGATAATTGCATCATTTAATCCTCTCCACTGCCTGGAGACATAAGTATTATTTCTCCAGGCTCATATTGCAGTAAATTAAGGTCAGAAATATTAAGCAACTCGCTCAAGAAGTGGAAGCTGCACATAGCTGAGTTAGAAATTCATCTCATGCCCTCTGTTTATGTATTTATTTTTCTGTTAATATTTCAGTACAAGTAATTAGGTTAAGCGTAAGTTTTGCCTCATGACACACTCCAATCCTGCATCTATATAAAGCCTTCTATTTACTTTATATAAATACGAACACACATATGATCATATCTACGGGCACAATAATATAACAAAAGCATAGGAACCCACCAAGAAAAACAGACGTTAAGACTTTAAAAATCTCTCTGTGGTCTGCCCCTATCTCAGTTTCTTGCCTTTTTTTCTCTTACAATAACCAATATCCTGAACTTGGTCATCATGATCACCCTGCCTTCTCTTTATATTCTTTTATATCCTAAATAGTTTATATATTAGAATCATTTTTTAATTTATAAAATATCACATGTAACATGTCTTATTTTTTACTTAGTATTTTACTGCTCACATTCAACCATATCATAACCTTTTACTCTGCATTAGATTCGGTTTGAACACTGATTATTTTCCACAATAGACCCTAAGATTATAAATTTCTAGCACATCAAAAAAATCTGGCCATGTTACCTAGAAGTGAACAATTCTAAATATATTAGCAAGGATAAAATCTTCTAGAATGTTCAAACAACAAGCAATGTAAAAGAAAAAAGTAGGGTTATCAAATACTGTTATTTATTTTGAATTAATTAAGTTTTCTCTTAAATAACTTTGATCGGATTACTTCTACAGAAGAGTTTGTCCATCTATATATATATTACATGGCTGGTCCAGACCACACAGAGACCTTAAGAGGCTTTATTTGTGATTTATATTACATCATTTCATTACACTTTATCAATAAATTTAAATATCATCTGTGACAAATATTGCAAAAAGAAGTCCAAAAAATTAGAAATTATGCCTTATAAGAAATAAAGTAGTTTAACTCAAGGATAGTTCTCCCCTTGTAAGGTCACAGCTGATGCAGGTATTAGGGCCGTCTGAGGCTTATTAGTAGGATAGATTCTCTGGTACAAACTATGTAGGAAATTAGCTGTGACTCAAAAAGCTCTGCTACTTTCTTATTCTGTAAAATAAAAATAATACCTTTACTATGAGGAATAAATAATAGAATACATCTATATTTCTCTTCTAAGACTCAGTACATAGTACAGTATCTATATGACTTATGATCCTAATGGATACATATTGATTATTGAAGGACGAGATGTCTCCTGGGTTGTAGAGCAGTATTGTCATTTTGACGAGTTACCTTTCAAGGGACCCTGGAAATAAGTGTACTAGACTAACTGTCAGGTGGATGTGACCTTAAAGGGCACCACAAAAAAGGAATGAACAGAGGTTTCTATATCCTCATAGCAGGACTAGCCATACTCAGGATACTGCTTGCAAGTGGCCAGAATTCCACAGCCACAAATTTAAAAGAGTGGAATATGTTCTTAACTACACATCACAAGGAACTACTGTCCCACTTACAATGGGAAGAAGCAATTCAGGACCATAGGACTTGCCCTTTACCAGTCCCCTCCCCAAGTCCCACCCTTAGCATGCGTCAGAGGCTACCAATCATTCTCAACAGAATACCAGAAAACTGTGTTTTGTCATTTTCCTTTAAAAGAACATTTTTTGATTCCTATGCATGTAAAAAAGAAGAGAACACAAGTAAAATAAGAAAATAGAAGGTATCCATGTTTTAGTGAGTGATGTGGTGATTGGCGGCAGCGCCGAGGGCAGCGTGATGGGCCCAGGTTGCCTGCCTACAGCTACCATGAAATGAATTAAAACAGAAGTCCACAGAAGGCAAAATAAAGTATGACCATAAAACTAGTGGCTTTTATGTTCTTTTAAATTAATAGAAGGATTAAATTAAGCAAATTTAAAATGGCATTAAAAGAGCTTCAATATCATAAAGGCAAGCAGTTAAGACTATGTTTTACTCTCCACCTTCTGTTAATGTGTGGCAGGACAAATTCCCCTTCACAGATCACCCGTAAATCTCTGCTTAATAGGCGACAAGATTTACCAAAAACCATCCTGCTTTCTTAGGATTCACCCAACTTTTTATCTTACAAAAAAATTTGAGATTTTCGGCTGACTTTTCACTCTTGTTTTGACAAATATGGAAATTAATTTGCTTGCAGTTGCATTAGAAGGTATTGCTCAGGCCCATTAATCTCTACATCTTCACCCTTCCCTGTCCTCTGATCACCACTGCATTCAAGAATATATTCACCATTTACTTCTTAAGGCATAAAATTGCCCAATGCTGAAGGACAAAAACTGTTTACAGCATGTTTACCGATGTGGGCCTGGACTCTCCAAGGCAGTGCCGTAGGAACAAGAGATGTCCCCTCTTTATAAAAAAGCTATATCCACATGTTTCTTCCCTGGCCATATAACCCTGCAAGGGAGAATATACAGAGCACCAAGGAACAAATCAGGCAGAAGCTGCAGCAGTTTAACCTAGTAAATGTGCTCCTTCTTTCCTTTACATCTACCCTCACCATGAGCAGTAAGTTGAGACACTTTTATGGCAAATATATATTAGTTATATTGGCCATAAAATGCCACCAGAAACCTAAACCTCATATTGGGTTGGTCTTTGGATCTATACCAAAAGTTTAAGAAAGAAAGCTTAATTAAATAAAGTCCCAAAATAGAAGGACAAAATATTTATGCATGAGTTTTTTGAAAGTTTAACTGAGATACTACAGGTACATTTCTTATATGATGCCTTACTAATTTTCATTGAGTTATTTTGTATTAAAAGTACTAAAAAATGTAAGAATAAATTGAAAATAGGGTTCAAAAGCTGAAAATTCTATCAAATTATATATTGTGCTATTTTTATCTCATATAATTGTTCCTAATCCAAATCCAATACAATCAACATCGTCATTAAAAAAATAATCTTTACACATAAATTAAAATCAGTACTTCACAATGTAGGGATGAATATAATCATAACATCTTAAAGGATTTGAACCTAAAATTTCAGTTGAATAACACTAAATCACAATTATGTTTTGTTTAGAAGGAATAGATTTAAAGATTTCACTTAAGTCACATTAAGAGCACTTACGCACAATTATCACTAAAATACAATTTGAATCACTTGGGATAAAGTCTTAGGAATTGTCATAACCACAGGCAAAATAAAAAAGGAAACCTAAAAATCAAACTTTTGAAGAGCAATTTTGTACTTCCCACTTAAACCCAGCCAGAATAGAATACATTATCTTTCCGTAGTGACTAATGTAGAGAGGACATGAATATAGATATATGTGGAGACTTTGTCTGGAAGTTTGGAACAAATATAAGAGTTTAAGAACATCTATTTATTTAATCTATCTGATATAGCCAATATAAAGTGAACTAATACAAGCTGTTAAAATTCCTTCTCTTTTCTAAAATATCATTCTTTTTGAATACATTCTTAATCAAGTAATTATTATTACTTTTTTGAGATGGCCTCTTGCTATGTAGCTTCATCTGTATGCAGTGGCACTACCATAACGCACCGCACCCTAACTCCTGAGCTCTAGTGATGCTCCCTCTCTCAGCCTATGGAGTAGTCGGGATTACAGGTATCCAGTGCATTGCTTAGGGTGGTTTTGAATTTCTGGCCTCAACCTATACCCTTGCCTAAGCGTCCCAAAGACCTGGGATTATTGATATGAGCCACCATGATCAATTCATAAAACTCTTTTCTAAATGGTATTTTTTTTAAAAGTATACTTGAGAGTTAGAGGCAATGGTTCATCCTGTAATCCCAGCTACTGAGGAGCCTGAAGGAAGAGAACAGCCCAAAGAACATAAAAGAACATGTTTCTTTAGAAAAAAAATGATAAAAATATTAGGCAAGGTGGTGGCACACACATATGGTTTAAGATACTTGGGAGGCTGAAACAGGGAGATCACTGGAGCCCTGGAGTTGGAGTCTGTGGTGAGTTATAATCTTGCTAATGAAGCAGCCTGGGAGACTGGGCCTGATCCTATCTGTCCTTCTTTCTCTAAAAATAATAACAGTTTTGTCTTGAATATCAAATAATAATAAAATAATAGAATTTTACAAGACAAAGATAATGCATACAAAATTTCATCAAAGCTTTTCTCCAGTGCTGAAACCTGATCAGTTCATCTGCACTTGAATATTTTCAGTAGCAAAATAACTCTGTTTTTCAAGGAAAACTATTCTAATTTATCAATTTCTTTTTTATAACATAGAGCATAAGTTCTAAATTTAGTCATTTCTCTTATTTCTCATATTTATCATACTAATCAGGCCTATTCCCAGGAAGCAGATTTATTTTACTCTGAATGCATTTGAGTGTCTAACCTTGGCTGAAATACTTTCTTTTCCTTTTGACATTTCCTACTTGCTATGACTTGGAGAGTCCTCAACCTCCAGGTAAATCTGCTGATAAATGAGTTTTTTTAATTGAATCTCCTATTTTAGATGCAGATGCCTGTCAATATTTAGAATAGGAGGGAAAAAAGAGATCGTTATCTTTCTGGATCTGAGATTTTTTATTTTGCTTGTAGTAAAGAAGTTTGAAAAGTCATTAGTTGGGTTTATTTTGTATTAAGGAAGTCTGAAAACTCCTTAGTTGGGTTTTCTTTGACATCATAGTACATTATTGGCTTGTGTTATACCAAAATTTGCAGTTCTTCTTCAAAGTCAGTATGTATAATTCAAGACCTTATTAATATAAGTGAATTTTGCATCTAATCTGTGAAATATGTTTTCTTTTATATGTATTCAATAATGTTTTGTGATTTTGAATTATGTATATCACATAGAAAAATAGTTTCCTCAACTCTCAGTTATCCTTTTCCTTTTTGTACTGTGTCAGCCAAAAATATATTGATAAGAATGACCGTTATAGATTTTTTTTTTATAATGTCTTTGGCAAGAGTAGGATGTTTTGAAAGATCTGTGGTGTGTTTCCACTGTTTGGTTAGTTAGAATAACATTGTCATCAATATTTTTCTTTGTCCTTTAGTGTAGATGTGCAAGTATTTTTCTGGGGCAACACAGTGGGCACCTGTACTGCAGAGGCTAAGGCAGGGAAGATCAACAGAGGCTTGGGGTTGGAGGGTGCAGTGAACTATGATAGTGCCACTAAATTGCAGCTAAAGCTACTTAGCAAGAAGCCATCTCCAAAAAAAAAAAAAAAAAAAGAAAAGAAAAGAAAAAAAAAAAGAAACAGAAAGAAAGAAAAGGAAACTAAAGAAAAGAAAAACAGACTTGCATTACAGTGCATGGAAGAGCTAATGAAGTGGAAGAAGCAAATGAGGATGACACAGCAACTACAGAGAATCCCAAAGAAGAGGAGGTCAGTCATCTGATAATGCAATAAGAGGATGCCAGGCATCTGATAATGCAGTTGAAGTCATTTCCTATGGTGTGCTGAGTGGTGTATCCAGCACTGAGAGTGATGTCTCCACTTACGTTTAAAATAAGAGTAAGAAACAGACTAAGACTAACCCTTTTTTTCAGAAAGAATGATTAAACCATGAAAAAGCCATAAATATATTGATTTTGTATGATGCTATATGTATTATTTTACTGTGTTTTGATTATATATGATTTCACATTATTTTCTATTAACAACTATACAAGAGAGTAAGGTACATGTATGTATCAATCCACTAGGTCTAGTCCTGATGTTGACCACCTCCCTGTGTAAAACAGTTTGTTACAGACCCAGGGATGGTCTTTTTACAGAGATTTTATTGTATATATCTGTCTGTGCTGCTGTGGCACCCCATCACCAGGTGAATAAAACAGCCAGGATGTGGATAGAAGTACAAATGTTTGCAAGAGGTGGACTTCCCATAGGTGCAAGGAAGCCCTGAGCAATCTCTGCCATGGTCTTTTATTGAAACAGATGTCGGGGGTGCCCCATGATGATGTACAAG
Organism: Arctocebus calabarensis; assembly: GCA_963573935.1. Classification (NCBI taxonomy): domain Eukaryota; kingdom Metazoa; phylum Chordata; class Mammalia; order Primates; family Lorisidae; genus Arctocebus; species Arctocebus calabarensis. The sequence continues at coordinate 23,927 of CAUYON010136702.1, read as the reverse complement.
AGCTGCATGCCTAATGATCACTACGTGCTCTTTCCCCACCAAATCAACTCCACCGTGATGCACCATGAATGTTCAAAGTGTAACATTTGCTTGCTAAGGAGCAACTGATCTTATCTTGCTAAAGCATGCAGTTGCTTGAGGGTTTGTCTCTGGGCTGCAAAACATCTCCATGCTGGCCGGGCCAGAGATTGTCCCACTCCCAGCACCTACCTCAAGAACCAGTGACCACTCCTACAAGCCTGGTGCTCTGTCTCCTACATAGTTTTTCTTTTACTTTTTTGGGTGCTTTTCGGTAAGGATTTGTTCAGAGTTTTATTATAGGTAAATTGAACAATTTATCTTTTATGATTTGTAGTCATTTTTAAAAAATAATCTTCCTCTAGTTTCAGATATCTGAACACCTTTTGCCTAATCTCCATTCTTCTTGACTTTCAAAATATATCTTTTTTGTGTTTCACATGTCCTCTTCCTCACTTTCATACGTATATGGATGCAAAAATTGGGAGTTAATTGTTAATGAAGAGTTTACCCAAGTGTCATTTATGGTTTCTACACATTAAAACATTCAGGAATATTGTCAAAAAATGCATTCCCAGATTCCTTCTCCCCATCTAACTAAATTTATTAGAAAATCCAGGGTTCTAGATACTTACAGAAACCTGTCAGCGTGTGTGTATACACACATCCATGCACATTCATGCGCACACACAGTTTTCTATTTCTTACTGAAGTTTGAGAGATATTGAGGTAAGTCAAACAGATGATTTTACAGACACATAAAATAGTATCCAAAAGTGATTTAATTATGGCTATTCATGACCTGAAACTCCTATGTTCTCATAGGTGGATGTTCCTTTGTCTCTCTATTCACCCCTACGTCTCCATTTCTCATAATCCAACATACTCACCCTCTGGTTTAGTTGCTAACTGTAGGGAAGCTCTTCAGTGACATCTGTTATTCCCTTTGTCATGGTAATAGCTGGCTATGAGGCTATCCACTTTGACTACACTTCTCAGTCTCCCTTGCAGTCAAATATGACTACATTTTTATGAATAGAATCTGAGTAAAAGTAATGTCTACACATTGAAGGTCCAGTGCTTAATACATTTTAAATTCTTCTGCCTACCTCAGAAGGAAGAACCCCTTACTTCCTTTTGGAGAAGGCAGAATAATCTGATTGCAGTAAACCACTAAGCAAATCTTTATCACTGAATTTGTTGGTACTTTTTGGAATATTAATAAGAGATAACTCAATTTACGAATTTTAGTGAATCACACTTTTGTGTCTCATCTAATAGCAACATAGCATTAAATGGTGATTACTTATAATAAAGTTTAGAGATTTAACATTCTAGCAGAATGATCCCTCTCTGCCATGAGTATTCATGTCTATGTAATCTCAAACAACAAAGAAAACTAAGATACTTATAAGAAAAAAATAGCAAAAGAAAGTATATTGGATCCAGATTCAATTGACTAGAAAACAAATGCATGAGTAATTACGTATGTAGTATGTTAAACTTTAAATTATGCTATTGTCTAATACATGTTATCTTATACAGAATTATCCAAAATGAGAAAGAAAGTGCATTTATTTGCGATAGTGGCTTTTTCCCCCTTAAATTTTAAGTGCTATTTGAACTGATCAGAAATTTAAAACTATGCCATAGACTCTATCAAATAAGAAGTTGATGACTAGAAAATGCGGTTGTTAAATGTCACATTACTGTCTTCTGACGATCTTCTATCTTCTGGAGTAAGTTTTATAGCCCTGCTTCACTTGTAAAACAATTTAATAGAATGATTATAAATGTGTGAATCTTTACATAAAGAATTTTAGGTTACTTTACAAAAAGTTTAAGAAATTCTCAAGAACTTTGGTGGCAAAATACAATAAAAAGTTATAAAATATTGCTAAAATGTATTGCTCCAAATAGTTTGACATTAAATGTTCCATTGAAATTGTGCTGCTAATTCTTTATGAATTCAAATTAAATGAAGATTTTTATGCAGGAAAATAACCCACAGCTGTCTTCATATTCTTCCATGAAGCTGTCATTGAAAGGTTACTGATATCTTTCTATTTTATTTCAGTGCTTGGCCAGTGATACAAGTGTGCCTTCAGTCACATTTACTTCCTCATGAAAGTTTTACTTCCTCAAATGCTGATATTTCTCAGAGTTTTATAAGGATATGTAGCAGGATATCTGTGTAAAAAGAATTAATATAAATTAAAGAGTATATGTCAAGTAACTAATTTGTATTAATGCTATAGTACATTCTTAGTGTCCAAAGTGTTGAATCTTTTTTGAACATCTGAAGTTAGTTATATTGTAGGCAACTGAAAAATAACTCAATAGGTGATGTTATTTTCCTGAAAACTACAGATACTTTGGAAAAAATATATTATTAATCCCTTAAAATGATCTCTTTTTAAATAAAGAAATTATATATTCCAGTTATATATTCCATATTCACATATGTAGGCTACAATTATTATATGTAGTTAATATGATATTTCACATACTTTAACATTGTCAAGCTTTAAAAAGTTTAATTGAAAATTTTAATTGTATCTAATTATATTTTTGAAGTACAATTTTATTGTAATAAACCTACTGGTTCAATAATTAAAAACTCTTGGTCATTCTTATTTTTTCTGCAATCACATAGCTTTCCCCCAACCTCACTTCCTCATACATGCTGGATTATTTTGAAGCAAATTCGGTACATCATAGGATTTTCTCCATAAAAGAAAAGTAATTCATATGTCAATATGAATATTTAAAATATAAACACACATTTATCAGTATTATCAGTATGTTTTAATAGTACACTGATTATCTTGTGTATGATATAAATGAATTCTTATAATATTAGAAATTCATTAATTGTTTAAAATACTATCTGTGACAAAGATGTAAATGTTTTTTTATTTCAATCAAAATCCAAATAAGAAAAAAATTGAGTTTAGTCAATATAAATTTCTTCTTATCTTATATTTTGCTTCTTACCCAATCACAGAAGCTGTTTTGAAAATTCCCAAGAAATAGAAGAATTAAGGTGGATGTAGTAAATTTTAAGATAAATTGATTGTTCCCAGCCATGAGCATGGTATGTTTTTCCATTTGCTAACATCTTCAGCTATTTCTTTTCTCAGAGTTTTTCTTTTATAGAGATCTTTCACATCCTTTGTTAGATACATGCCTAGATATTGCATCTTCTTTGGCACTATTGTAAAAGGAATAGAGTCCTTGATTTTTTTCAGCTTGACTATTGTTGGTATATATAAATGCTACTGATTTGTGAGTATTGATTCTGTATCCTGAGATGCTGCTGTTTTCTTTAGTCACTTTTAAGAGTTTTGTAGATGAGTCCTTGGAGTTTTCCAGGTATTCAGTCATATCACCTGCGAAAAGTGACAATTTGATACCCTTTGGCCCTATATGGATACCCTTGATCACCTTCTCTTGCCTGATTGCAATGGCTAAGACTTCCATTACAATGTTAAAAAGCAGTGAAGACAATGGGCAACCTTGCCTGGTTCCTCATCTGAGTGGAAATGTCAATTTCACTCCATTCACTATAATATTGGCTATGGGTTTGCTGTAGATGGCCTCTATCGTCTAAGAAATGTCCCTTCTATACCTATTTTCTTAAGTGTTCTGATAATGAAAGGATTCTGGATAGTATCAAATGCTTTTTCTGCATCATTGAGAGAATCATATGGTCTTTGTTTTTATTTTGTTAATGTGATGTATTATATTTATAGATTTATGTATATTGAACCAGCCTTGAGACCTTGGGATAAAACCCACTTGGTTATGGTGTTAATTTGTTTGATGTGTTTCTGGATTCTGTTTGCTAGGATCTTATTGAATATTTTTACATCAATATTCATTAAAGATTGCTGAAGATGGAAAACATACCATGCCCATGGCTAGGAAGAATAAACATTGTTAATATGTCCATAATACCCAAAGCAATCTACAGACTTAACGCAGTCCCCATTAAAGTACCTCTGTCATACTTTAAAAATGTGGAAAAATTAGCACTTCATTTTATATGGAGACAGAAAAAACCTCGAGTAGCCAAGACATTACTCAGAAATAAAAACAAATCAGGAGGAATCATGCTACTAGACTTCAGACTATATTATAAATCTATAGTGATGAAAACAGCATGGCACTGGCATAAAAATTGAAATGTAGATATATGGAACAGACTAGAGAACCAAGATATGAATCCAGACACTTATCAGCATTTTATCTTTGATAACCCTATCAAAAATATAAATTGAGGGAAAGATTCCCTATTTAACAAATTGTGCTGGGAGAATTGGCTGGCGATTTATAGAAGACTGAAACTGGACCCACATTTTTCATCTCTGACAAAAATTGACTCTCACTGGATAAAAGACTTAAATTTAAGATATGAAACTATAAAGATTCTTGGAGAGAGTGCAGGGAAACATTCAAAGAAATTGGCCTCAGAGAACACTTTATGAGAAGGACCCCCCCCCCAGGCAATTGAAGCAATACCAAAAATACATTACTGGGACCTGATCAAACTAAAAAGCTGCTGCACTGCCAAGAACACAGTAAGTAAAGCAAGTAGACAGCCCTCAGAATGGGAAGGATATTTGCAGGTTATGTTTCTGACAAAGGTTTGATAACCAGAGTCAACAGAGAACTCAAACTTATCAATAAGAAAAGAACAAGTGATCCCATTGCTTTGTGGGCAAGCGACTTGAACAAAAGCTTCTCTGGAGAAGACAGGCACATAGTCTACAGACACATGAAAATATGTTCAGAATCTTTAATCATCAAAGAAGTGCAAATCAAAAGTATTTTGAGATATCATCTAACTCCAGTAAGAGTAGCCCACATCACAAAATCCAAAAGCTACAGATGTTGGTGTGGATGTGGAGAAAACGGAACACTTTTGCAGCTGGTGGGAATGCAAGCTAATACATTCCTTTTGGAAAAAAGTTTGGAGAAAACTGAGGGATCTAAAAGTAGACCTGCCATTGGATCCTGCAATTCCTTTACTAGGTATATATTCAAAAGACCAAAAATCACTTTGCAACAAAGATATTTGCACCAGATTGTTCACTGCAGCTCATTTCATAATTGCCAAGTCATGGAAGAAGCCCAAGTTCCCATTGACCCATGAATGGATTAATAAATTATGGCATATATATATCGTGGAATACTATGCAGCCTTAAAAAAGGATGGAGAATTTACCTCTTTTATGTTTACATGGTTGGAGCTGGAAAATATTCTTCTTGTAAAGTATCTCAAGAGTGGAAGAAAAACTATCCAATGTAGTAAATGCTTTTATGAAACCACTTTATAATTACTCACACTGTCTTATGAAAGATAGATCACAACTATAACTAGGATGAAGGAAAAAAGAAGATGGGGATGGGCGGGGAGGAGGGAGGTTCTATAGAGGTAGGGTAAATGGTAAGACTACACCTGTGGAGCATATTGTAAGGGTACAAGTCAAATCTATCAAGTATAGAACATAAATGTCTTAGCACAATAATTAAGTAAATGAGGTGAAAGCTTTATTAATTAGTTTGATATAACTGCTCCAAATTGTATCAAAAAACAATACATTGTACCCCACAAAAGCATAAATATATTCATGATCTATGTGTATAATATGACTTAATAAAGGGGGGAAAAGATAAATTGAATTATTGCAACATGAGACAAATGCAAAAAAATAATAAACTAGAAGAACATGGATTGATTACTTTTTATAAATTGAATTCATCTATAAAACCACTGTTCTGTTTAGAAAACACAGAGTTACGACATCCCTGTGGGCCTCCTCTTATCTCTCATGAAAAGGATTCTTTTTCATCTCTCTATTTCTAATGCAATAGTTGTGTGTCCCCATATTTTATGTTTAAATTTATGTTCATAGCATTAGACAGTAATAATTTTGGGGAGTCCAGTTTATTTTACTCAAAACTAGGCTCATGAGATTTGTTCTTGTTGATGAGCTCGGTAGAGGTTCACTACCTCTTCTAAACAGTATTTCACCAAAGAAGTGTAACAATTTATCTATTTATTTATAATTTTAATGTGAATAGACCTTTAAGTCATCTCTGAGATTTGGCTACTATAAACATGCTCACTAAGAAAAAAATCTTGAAAATAACTTTTGTTGAAATATTCTCATAATTATGGTGGCTATATTCCTAGAAGTAACAATACTAGGTCATACAGTTCTTTCATTTTCTACTTTAGTTAATATACTCAAACATTTTCCAGTAATCAAATGGATTTTCATTACTACTACCAGTAGTATATTGAGAATCCAAAAAATGCACATTCTTCACAAAACAGGGTATTATCAGCCTTCTTTTACCCAAGCTTAAGTGTTTGCAATGTTATCCCATTTTGGCTTATTTTGAATTTTTCTATGAGATTAAAGTTATGGCATTATTTTTAATCTGTATTTCTCTCTGGAAACCACTAGCATCTTGATATTGCTCAGGTTCCATTTTAGGCAGAAATATTTCATTGGTAGAACCATGTATTTCCACAAGGTGGCGCATAGCATCTATATACTCCATTATTGTGATTTTGGGATGAACTTTGGTACTCATTGCCTGGATGCATTACTTTATTAGTTACTGTCAAAGTGATCATATTCAGAATCACTTACACTTATGTTCTAATTGAAGTATTTGGTTAGAGAAACTTACAATTACCTTCATAATTATTTGGTCTCGTGGAACTCTTCACTTAGAAATTGGAGATTAAAAAGTATGCCTTTTGTTTACTATTTCTCAGAACAGTAAGATACTGAGCCTTCAAATAAGAAGCTGCCTTGGATCTTGACTTCTATTTTTTTTGTCTTTATCCCCATAAGACTAAATATAGTATATTACAAAGGTGGGCAACTAATGAATATCAATATATTTGATATCTGAAGTCATTGAAGTCATTATTTTTATTAATATTCAAGTATCCTGTAGATGACTTATAAGAGACTTTTAAATTTGGAATTAGGTCACTCCCCTATGCCGTTAACATTCTGTGTTATCTGGATGGCTTTCTACATGACAAGCTATTCCAATCTCACTGTATAAAACTCCCATTACAAATTCAGAATCAATCATCACTCCCTATGTTGTTTAGGATATTGCATCCTCATTTATAAGTGAAATAAGTTTGTAATTTCCCTCTATAACAATATATTTTCTCCAATTTTAATATCAGGTGTATCCAGATTGAGTAGAATGATTTTGAAATATTTCTTCTTTTTCTATCATCTATAAGATTTGGCATGATCTTTTTTTTAAAATTATCTTTTACTTTTATTGAATAAATATTAGTTGTCTATCTTTTGAGACTTTGGAAAAAAATAAGAAGTTAACCGATAACTCTATCCTGAGCCTCAGAGTAAAGCATTCTATAATAGACATGCTCTTGGCTCGGCGCCTGTGGCTCAATGGGCTAAGGTGCCAGCCACGTACCCCTGAGCTGGCAAGTTCAAACCCAGCCCAGGCCCGCCAAACAACAATGACGGCTGCAACCGAAAAATGGCCAGGCGTTGTGGCAGGCGCCTGTAGTCCCAGCTACTTGGGAGGCAGAGGCAAGAGACTCGCTTGAGCCCAGGAATTGGAGGTTGCTATGAGCTGTGATGCCATGGCACTCTATCCAAGGTGACAGCTTGAGGCTCTGTCTCAAAAAAAAAAAATAGACATACTCTTATCTGACAATGTGAATGTTACTTTCTTTGCCTTATGATTATTAATATCACTTAATATTTTTTGAAGTAATCATCTGATTTCTTTTCTGAATGTATTTATCTTCATTCATTCTTTACGAGGTTTTTGTTTCTAGTCCTTATCTTAAACATTGTTATCATTATTAAATTTTAAGCCTTTTTAATTCTGTGAAGAAAAAAAGTGGAAACCTAATAGACACATGCATATGTAAAAAAAAAAATCATCGCCCCATATATTTACAATATATACAAGTGCTCATTATGGAGGTTTTAGCCATTGATTTTATGCTTTTCACTGAGCAGTGCTGGGAATTGATCATTTATTGTGTGCTTTTTGAGAGAAAATATATCTTAGACTCATGCTTATATTTCTGAAACAAATTTTGTACTGGTATTTGAGCTATTTTACTTAAAATCTGTACTATTTTGTCTTGCTGATAATTTTTTACATTATCAATGTTAATATAATTTTTATCTGCATTATCCTAAGTGAAAGTCACTTAAAATACTTTGTGCATGTGTGTATGATAGCATTTTGTTAAAAGTCAAGGATGCAGAGAAATGATGGACCCCTTCTCCAAAATGTCCATGTCTCATTCCCTGAAACCTGTGAACGTGTTACCTTAAAAGGCAAAAAGCACTTTGCAGATGTGATGAGGGGTAAAGTCGTTGAGATTATGAGAGTATTCTGGATCTCCCAGATGACTCTGGCTAATCACATGCATTCTTCAAAGTGCAATGACTTTATATCTTTACATATGAGAGGGAGTGAGGAGGCAGATCATTAGAGAGGTGTGGCCTGACAAGGATATGACACGTCCTTGTCACCTTTAAAAATAGAGGGAAGATGGATATAGCTGTAGTGGCCACTGCCCTACAACATGGGAATGATCCTGGATTTTTGTCCAATGAGATCTGTACTGGACTCTGATTTACAGAACTATAATGTATTTCAACATATTTGTATTGTTTTAAGACACTAAATTTGTGGTGATTTGTTAGGGAAGTAATAGGAAGCAAATATAGTTGATCTTATTTTTCCTATTTTAAACTTGTGATATTTTTTGTTTTGATTTAATTTAATTTTATATAAAAAAGCTGCATTGTTATAAAATAAAATTTATGAGCTTTTCACAGAGAAGTATCATTTCTCTCTTTTCCATCTAATCTTTCTCTTCTTTTCCACTTATACTCTTAAAGTTACATATTTTAGCTTCCCAGAGTCAAGTTTACTTAAGCAAATATACACCCACACACCTCATATTAATATCCTAGTAGCTTTCACTTTTTTATTATTTTAGCAAACATACTCAAATTTGATATTTTTGTGTATAGTTTTATGAATGTTAACTTGAGGAGATTTGTGCACACACTTCCCCAGTTAGATCCCAGAATAACGGCACCACTCCCAAATCTCCCTATGCCCTTGGCTTTGTGAGACGAGTCACATCTTCTCTGCACTTGTAACCCGGGTCACCATGGAACTGTTTTCCCTGAAGACAGCGCTGACGTTTTCATGAGTGGAATGATTACTTTCACTCAGCACAATGCCTTTGAGATTTAGCTAAATTGTTGTGCATTAATAGTTTATTCCTTGCTTACTGACAAGTTTTATTCTACTGTGTTGATATTTTTCAGAACTTACTTGTCCATGTGCTTGTTGATGGATATCTGAGCTACTTCTAGTTTTTAGCGTTTGGAAATAAAGCTACTATGAGCATGTGAGCACAGGTCTTGGTAAAGTGTCTTTTCTCTTGGGTATATGCTTCAGGGTCAAATGGCAAGATCTCATAGTAGGAGTCTTTTTAACTTTTTAAGAACTTGTCAACTTGTTCTCCAAAGTGGGTGCACCAATTTACGTTCTCAACATATTGGAGAGAATTTCTGTCTTTTCACAGTCTCATAAAGAGCAGAGATGGCTAGTGTTGTTAATTTTAGTATTTCTATAGTCATATTTCTCAATGGATTAAGATGTATTAACTTAATGACTGAGCATAATTTTATGTTAATTTTTAATTTCTATATCTTCTTGAAATTGTTGTTCAAATCTTTTGCACGTTTTTATTTTCTTTTGTTTTGTTATGAAAGAATTTAGAAAGAGATTTGTGTGTTTTGGATAAAAATTCTTTATCTTACTTCTAGTTGACAAATATTTTCTTTCAGTAATGTTTATCTTTTCATTCTGTAAGAGTGCCATTTGAAGAGCAAGGAGTTTTAGTTTTTATAAAAAATCAATTTATTAATTTGTTCTTAATAAATGGATTACAAATATAATAGATTATGTGTTCGGTGTTCTATCTAAAAAAAATGATTATACTCAAACTCTCAAAAGTTTGCCCCTATGTTTTATCTAAGGAATTTTGTTATTTTAAATCATATATTATGTTTCAAGGTAAGAAAGGAAGATTTTTTTTTTACATATGAATATTAAATAGCTCCAGCTCCAATTGTTGCAAATATCCTTTCCTTACTGAATTGTGTTTTACCCCTTGACAAAAATCAACTTTTTAAATACATGGAAGTCTATTCCTGGACTCTTTCACTTTTTTGCCTATACATATTTTGGCAATACCATGTTTTTTGATTACTGTAACTTTAAACTTTTTTAACTTTGTAATTTTTAACTTTACAACAGTTGGTGTTAAATCTTAAAATTTGTTTTTTCTTAAAGTCATTTGGACTACTTCTATCCAAAATTCACCTATTAGAATTTTAGTATATATTAAGTTGAATGTATAAATCAATAGATAAAGAAACAACGTTTAATTAATATTCACCATTACCATATGGGGAGAAGTTTCGTAACACATAAATAGTGTACACCTCTTCATTTTTATTCTTGTTTGTTTCAAAAGATTTTTGCAGTTTCAACGTGCAGTTCTTTTGCATCTTTTGTTGGTTTTTAAATTTAAGTATTATTTCAAATATTAATTTCAAGTTGTATTTTTTTTTGCTAGTGCATAGAAATACAATTGATCTTGTAGCCTGCAACCTCACTGAACTAAATAAAGTATTACTTCCACTAGTTCTTCTTTTCCCAGCCACCAACATCTTTTATTTATTTTTCTTGCTTTATTTTACTAGATAGAAACTCTCCTGACATGTTTAACAGAAGTGGTCAAAGGAGACATTCTTGGCTTGGCGCCTGTAGTCGAGGAGACCTGGAGACATTCAACGGGCTAAGGCACCAGCCATGTACACCTGAGCTGATGAATTCGAATCCAGCCCTGGCCCACCAAACAACAATGACGGCTGCAACCAAAAAATGGCCGGGTGTTGTGGCCAGCACCTGTAGTCCCAGCTACTTGGGAGGCGGAGGCAAGAGACTTGCTTGAGCCCAGGAGTTGGAGCTTGTTGTGAGCTGTGATGCCATAGCACTCTATCCAGGGTGACAGCTTGTGGCTCTGTCTCAAAAAAAAAAGGAGATAGTCTTATCTTGCTCTTAAAGGGAAAGGATATAATCTTTCACTACCATGTAGGATATTAGTTGCTTATTTTTCTTGGACGCTTTTTATATTCTTGTGAGGGAGTTTATTTCTGTTCTTGCTTTACTGGGAGTTTTTATGAGGAGTGCTTATTTTGTCTAATGCTTTTTCTGGATCTTTGGAAATGATCTTATGAGTTTGTTTTTTATTTATTTCTTTTTAGTTTGCTATTTTACAAGTGACCTATATTTCAATAATATGTTCCATTGATCATGAAGTATTATCCAATTGATATACTATGGAATTAATTTACTGGAATTTTGATTAGAAATTTTGCATCTATATTTGTGACAGACATTGACATGTACTTATCTTTTCTTACAGTTTTGGTATAGGAAATGAGGCGCACAGAATGAGCGCACAAAAGCAGCCTTTTCTTTTTAATTTCCTGTCAGAGTTTGTTTAGAGTTGCTGCTATTTCTTTTTAAACATCCTGCAAAATTGACTAGTGAAGCTTTTCTTTGTGGAAAGGATTTTAGTTCCAAATTCAATGATTTTAATAGATTTTTGTTTATCTATTTTTCTTGAATGAATATTGATAATTTGTGTTTAAAGGAATTTGTCCATTTCATCTAAATTATTGAATTTATTGGCATAAAGTAGTTCATAATATTCTCTTACGATCTCTTTAAAGTCAGTAAATTCTCTAGCAGTTTTACATCTCTATATCTGACATTAGGGTATTTCTTTTTTGTGTTTTTATTCTTCATCAGTTTGGGTAAAAGGGTCTCAATTTTTTGGTGTGTCATCCAAGAAATACTTTTACTGTTACTGACTGTACTCTCTACAATATGTGTGTTTTTTATTCAGTTTTCACTTGTTTATTTTTTTCTACTCACTTTCTTTTTTATTATTGAATTTTCTTTTCTTTCTCAACTTTCTTAAGATTAAGACAAAAGTAACTAAATAGAGATTTGTCTTCTTTTCTAATATAAACCATTTATGCAGTATGTCTCCTCACACAAAGAACAGCTTAAGTGGCATCCCACAAAATTTGATATTCTGTGTTTAAATATTTATTTAGTTCAAAATATTTCTAATATCCTTTTTGACTTGTTCTTTGATCTACAAGTTATTTAGAAGTGTGTTACTTAGAGATTTCTCAGACATCCTTCTGTTCTTCAATTCCAAAGTAATTAAATTGCAGTCAGAGAACATACTTTGTGTGATCTGAATCCTTTAGATGCATTAAGACTTGTTTTATAGCTTACAACAGGGGTCAGTAAAATTTTCTGTAAAGCTCCAGATAATAAATATTTTATGCTTTACAAACCACATATGGTTTCTGTTACATATTATTCTTTAAAACTATTTAAAATATAAAGAATCATGCTTAGTTTGAGGGTTGACAAAAACAGCTATGCACAGAATTTGACTTCTCTCCTCTGGCCTAAAATATGGTCTACTTTGGTAAATATTTTCTATGTGCAGGTACTTATAATCAATATGCATTCTGCTGTTGTTGCTTGAAATGTTCTATAAATGTCAGTTACTTTATGATATTTTAGAATGCTGTTTAAATTTTGTATAAATTCACTGATGTTCTGTCTACTGGTTCTATTAATTATTGAAAGAAGTATAGTGAAATCTCTGACTATAACTGTGGATTTGTTTGTTTTCTTTGAAATTATATCAGCTTTTGTTTCAAGTAGTTTGAAAGAATTTTATTTGATGCATGAAACTTTACAATCATTTTGTCCTCTGATAGTTTGATCTCTTTCTCATTGTGAAGTAAACCTCTCTATTTGAGATATTTTCCCTCCAAAGTTAAAATATTCCATATTAAAGTACATATTCTAACTTTCTATAAAAAGTTATTGTATTTATATTTATGGAATAAAATATAAGGTTTTGATATATGTATACATGGTAGAATGATTAATAAAGCTAATTAAGAAATCATTTGAAATTTACTCTCCTAGCAATTCTAAAACGTATAATGAATTATTATTAACTACAGTCACAAGGTGTGCAATATATCCCCCAAACTCTCTACTGTCATGGTACTGAAATGTTGTACCCTGTGGCCCATACTTCCCCTCCTCCTCTGGTAGCTGCCATGGTAGTTTCTACTTCTCTGAGACTTTGTTAGATTCCATAGTGGGATCATCCAGTGTATGTCCTTTTGTACCTGGTGTATTTTGCTTAACATAATATATTCCAGGTTCATTCCTTTTACCATGAATGGCAGAATTTACTTCTTTTTAAATGCTAAATCTTATTCTATTGCATACACATGCCACTTAATCTGTATCCATTATTCCAGTGATGAATACTTTTGTGGATACAATATCTTGGCTGTTATGAATGGTGCGGCAATGAACGTGCACATAGCTATACATTTTTAAATTACTCTTACTCTTAAATTACTTACTCTTCAAATTAAGATGACAGTAGTCACTGTGTCTCTCTTTTTTCTCTCCTATTATTTTTAACTTCTTTTGTATTTTCATGCTTAACACGTATTTTTGTAAGCAGAATACAATTGGTCTTTCCATTTATATTCAATCTTACAATATTCTTTTTAATTACATTATTTAAATATTTATATGTAATCAGTTTCTTGATAAGGTAAAGCTAATTTCATTTTCATGAATTTTTTTTCTTTTTGTTCTATCTGTTCTTGTTTTTTTCTTCTTCTGATTTTTTTTTTTTGTATTAACTGAACCAATGTTTTTCAAACTTTTGATCTTACGGCACACTTGAACCTATAGTTAAACTTCCACAGCACACTTAACTTACCTTGATCAAAAATGAAAAAAAAAAACACAAAACAAAAGGAGTGAAAAAAGAATATATATAGACTATGTTTCAAACTTCTTTAGAAAATAATTTAATTAATGATTTAAAAAAAATTTTATGACACACTTAAAATCCACTTGCAGCACATGGTTGAAAATCAATAAATTGAATACTCTAATAATTTGATCTACCACATTTGTTGGCTTCATAGTTAAATCTCTGTTTTCTCATTTTAGTGGTTTCATTGTGTTCATATTATGCAGCTTTATTTTTCACAGTCTATTTTCAAGCAATAGCATTTCACTTTATGTACAGCATTAAAAAATATTTCAATGTCTTTTGTACTTTTTGATTTTTCATCCATTTCACATTTACATTTTAGAAACTGTACACTTAATTTTGTTTAAATAGTCAGTTATCTTTTAAAGAGATTGAGAAAGAAAAATACAATATGTTTATATGCAATGATTACTGTTTTGGTTCTTTATTTCCTTCTGTAGATTCTTACATATTTTCCTTGCGCCTAAAGAATTGACTTTAAAATTTCCAAAAATATACATGAAAAGTTAATGAGTTGTTTTAGCTTTTGTATGTCTGAAGTATCTTTAATTTACTCAATTATCATAAATAATATCACTGGGCCTAAGAATATTAGTCAACAGAGTCTTAAATTTTTATTACCGTAAAGATGTTGTTTTACTCTCTATTCATCTGCATTTCTGAAAAGAAACCTACTGTTATTCTTACCCTTATTGCTCACCATGTACTCTTTCCCAAGCTGACTTAAATATTTTCCCTTTATTATTGGTTTTGAACAAATTGATTATAAAGCACCCTTGTATATTTTGATTAGTGTGTAATGCTGGCGTTCATTGATCATTTTAGATCTTTGGGTTTATAGTTTTAATCAAATGTGAAATATGTTCAGTACATTGGGCTGCTGGACATTATTCTACAGTCCAATTTATGTTCGTTTTTCCTATAAGATCAATAATGTTTGTTTCTGTAATATCTGATCAGTTCTTACACTCATCTACTGTACTTTTCTTCTCAAATAGTGATTATTCATACTCTTCAAATTATGTTAAAACAGAAATATTCTTTGTAAGTTTACAAACTATAAAGAGTTTTTGGACTAGTACTTTATAGTTTATGTATAATGTGGCTTATCTCATAAACAGTTCAAGACAGAGCATAAAGACTGATACCAGTTAATAAAAGCTAAAAATTATTCTTGTTGAATCATCTGCAGTTTAGAAGAAAGAAAATTTTAAGCAAATGGTGAAGTTAGCTATAGAAATCTAGATATTTCTGGTTTTGAGGAGCAGATAATAAATATTCAAAACATGTTTCAGATTTTTTTTTTTTTTGGCCAAGCATCATGCACTATTTATTTCCCTAGTGAACCCAACTCTTGTTAATTACTACTCTCAGAATTCTTTGGGAGTCTCTTGATAGTATCATATTTATTAAACTCTCTACTAAAAATCATATCTTGGGCAGTGCCTGTGGCTCAAAGGAGTAGGGCGCTGGCCCCATATGCCAGAGGTGGCAGGTTCAAACCCAGCCCTGGCCAAAAACTGCAAAAAAAAAATCATATCTCATCTGCAAGAGACTTTGAACATTTTATAGAAAAGAAGACTTTCAACGGGTGATTTACCTAGTTATAATGTATTCCAGGAAATATATTTGAGGAGATATTATTTATAATCCTAAAATATGTTAAAATTATAAGATTTTAATTAAATTCTAATGGGGCTATAACAACCTAAAAGAATATAATGTAGGCATCTGGCATGTAATAACATCTAAGAAAAATTATGTCATAAACAGAAATAACACTATTTCTTAAAAATGAATATTGAAAATAAATGCTTTTATTAATAATGTTATAAAAATCATTTATGAGGCTCTTGCCTCCAGCAATTATATGATCAAAGAATATACTTACAACATATGATAACTGTTATATAAAATACTATGCAAAACTATGAATAATGTATACAGGCTATTTGACTACCTTGTCTAGATCATATTACCCTAGTAAATGTCTTCATCATTTGCTGTATTTTTCTCATTTACCTCTTAACATGTTTTGTAATTATATCCTTGTGCCATTGTTTAGTTAATATGTATTATATTTCATCATACTGTAGTCTACATTGGAGCAAGATGTCAATTTCTCTGGATTTCCAGACACTTGTAACCCAGTGTCTAGAAGAATACTTGCTATTTAGTAAGCATTGACTAAATCAGTAAAATATAAATGAATAAATAAAATTTATTGCTATGAAAGTAAGAACCTAAAATCAGTAATTATGAAACAATAAATTATTCATAATTGGAATTTATGTTACTATAATATAATAATATATCAAGATATGGATTAAAAGATAAAAGTGAATACATATGTATACATAAATCCTAGTAAAATATAAAATTGAAGGTATTTAATTATATATTATTGGCTTACAGCTATCTGTATTACTCAATATTCCATCTTATCAATATGAATTTGATTGTTAAGGTACAAGCACATTGATGATTCTAATAATCATGACTAAACTTTAAGAATTAAGGAGGGATTAATTTTAGTGTTAGGTAAATAGATTTCTATTTTTCAAATAGACACATTTAAACTTGTTAATCTTTAGTGTGACCTTCAAGGTTAATATATAGGTGTGGATAAAAAAGACGTGAGATTCCTGGTGAAGATACTGATTGGTAACAATGCTTGAGTGTTTCTCTATACTAAAGATTTAGAAATCACATATAAATTATAAGAAAAAAGAAATAAAACCAAGTGAGGCTGAAAATGTGAACAATAAATTCCTACACAAAGATTTAAACCAAAATTCAATTTAGTCTAATAACTTATAAACCTGATGTACTCTAGGGAGGAAATGGATCCATGGTAGTTCATTCTGCTCTTACAGAGTACCAGGAAATATAGTTCTTCACACAAGGTTTACAAGTAAGACAGGTTCATTGACTGAGGCCAGATTCTTGGGTAGAGGATGTTCCTACCATTCCCTTATCTCCGAGAAGTAGTATGTCCTGAAACTCTTATAAGACTTAGTTCTATTTCAATATTCTGCAGTGGTGATGAGGGAAGGTGAGTTTTGTGGACAAAATGACAAAATCACAGAACTAGTAAATATGGACAGGAAAAAAAGAAAACAACAAAATCTAAACTAAATCTTCTCTCCCAAAATCAGTTTGAACACAAAAACCAAAGCACACGTAAACAGTAAGAAATATGAAACCCAGCATCCAAACTAAAAATAATGAGAACATTCACTAAAGATAAAACTAGTTTGGGAATATTAGCCAAAAAACCTTTCAAATTATTACTAGTAAGATACTCACACTGGATATGAAAGTATGCCATTAGGAGACAAAGAACCAGCCCGCCATCCACTGGCACCTGAGCATGAAGTCCAGGGGCCTGGGATCACCCACATCATCTACCATAGCCTAGGACCATAAGCAAAATTGGGTGATCTGAAGACAAGACTCTCTGGATGCCAGCTCCCCACCTCCCGACCCCATGTCTGGGAGCAAACTCCCAAGCACCCAGGGATTGTTCCACCACATTGTGGCACCGAGAGTGTTTGTATTTCCTCAAGAGGCCTGATGAAAAATTCAGTTGGCCTGACGTTAGTACCCACACCCACCATCTGGTGGCCTAACGAATTCCCTGCCCCACTCACCATAGCCTGTGCCCGTGCTCACCACTGCAGTGTCTAAGACACCTAGCGCTGACCCTTCTGGCACTTGAGTGCACTGTCCAGGAACCTGGGGAATGACACTCTCTGCCTGTGGTTTCTGGCACACATTTGCATAATTAGGAGTTTAATAACAGGCCTAGAATACCTACCTTAATTGCCTACACCTCTCCAGAGGCCTGCAATCAGTTCATCCGGACCACCACATTCTATGCATGTATATACAATTAGAGGCTCTGAGGAATAGCCTACACCTCTCGGCACCT
Organism: Arctocebus calabarensis; assembly: GCA_963573935.1. Taxonomy (NCBI): domain Eukaryota; kingdom Metazoa; phylum Chordata; class Mammalia; order Primates; family Lorisidae; genus Arctocebus; species Arctocebus calabarensis. Next base: position 5,952 of record CAUYON010136702.1, on the reverse strand, counting down.
CTACTGCCAGCACCCATTTATACTCGACATCTGGGGCCTAAGGACTGGCCATCCCAGCTTGTTACCATTGTTACAGTGTATTCTACTCAAGAGCCTGAAGTCTGGCTTGCCATCCCTACTGTGGTTGTCAACGCCAGCTGCCCAGGGACCCAAGGATCCAGCCACCCACATGACCCACTATTGTCACTGTTGGCAGCTAAACAAGCTGTCAGGAAATCTTGGAATTGGCCTGCCTGGATCTGGTAGAACTGATTCCAGCAGACACAATTCAAGGACCCCCAAGGAGGCACATTTCAGCCCATTGCCATCACCACTGGGGCCTAAGAACCAAAACACATCTCATTCCTATCCCCAGCAAACCGTCACAGCAGCCTCACCATAACCTACACTAACAATTACACCACAAGAAACTGAGGAAATCACAGGACACCACTGACGCTGGTTACATCCAAAGAAGTAACAGAGAGCCTTCACTATAACATGCACCCCAAATCAAATATGAAGTATCCTACACAACCAACACTTTACATCTTTCTATAGGCAAAACTCTTCCATTATGAAAACTAATCCCTCACAATGGAAGAGATGACTATACACTAGAAGCAAATATATCAATGTAAAGATACCATAAATATAAAAATAAGAAAACCTAACATCTTCAGAGGACAATAATTCTTCAGCAATACATTTCAGTGAATAAAAGAGGTATGCCATGGCTGAAAAAGAATTTAAATAATATAAAGAAGGTCAGTGATATATAAAAGAACACATATAAAAAAATACAGAGGAATCAGAGTAACAATTCAGAATCTGAATGCAAAATTTAATAAACAGATGTAAAAAAAAGATAAATAAATTGGGAAATGAAGAATTCAACAAATGTTATAAAATAATTGATAGCCACAATAGAATAGATCAGTCATTCTCAACCTGTGGGTCATGAACCATAGGAACTGTTTGAAGGACCGTGGTATTAGCAAGGTTGAAAACCACTGGAACAGATGAAATAGAAGAAATAATTTCCTAATTTAAACACGTCTTTTAAAATAACTCAGTCAGACCAAAATGAATATATAAATACAAAGAATAAAGGATGCCTAAGTGACATGTAGCACATCATAAAGCAAATAAATCCTCAAATTTTGAGTGTTTTAGGAGAAGAATGGATTGGGAAAAGTAGAAAACCTATTCAATGAAACAGTAGTTGAAAAATTCCCAAGTCTTATAAGAAATTTACACGTTCACGTGCTGAAATCTCAGATACTTAAATACATACATCCGTAAAGATCTTGCAAAAACACATTATAGCCAAACTGTAAAAGATCAAAGATGCAGAAGTAGTTTTAAAATCAGCAAGAAAAAGGCATAAATTCACATATAAGGGAGCCACCATGAAAATAACAGCTGATTTTTGGAGCAGCAACTTTACACACCAGGAAAGATTACTTGAGCATTTCCAGATTCCACTCTCGCCTTCTAAATAAACAAAATCAGAAGCAAAAAAGTTTACGTTACAACTGATATCACAGAAATACAAAAGATCATCATAGACTCTTTTGAATAACTATAACCTAACAGATAGGAAAACCCTAGAATAAATTAATAAATTTCTGGACATTTGCAATGTACAAAGATTGAACCAGGACGAAATAGAAAACCTGAACAATTTATAACAAGCAACAGGATTGAGTCACTGATAAAAAGCCACCTCAACAACAACAAAGCCTAATCCTGTAGGATGTGTTTATTGCCAAATCCTAGCAAACATCTATACCAATTATTCCAAAATTATTCCAAAATATTCAAAAGGATGGAATTTCTCTTCATTCATTCTATAAGACCAAAATTAGCCCCAACCAAAACCAAAGATACACACAATAAAGAAAACTACAAGGTACTATCATTTGTAAACATGAACACAAAAATTCTTAAATAAAATAATAACAAACTGAATCAAAAACATTAAAAAAGATAACAGGGTGACTCCTGTGGCTCAGTGGGTAGGATGCTGCTCCCATATACCAAGGGTAGCAGGTTCGAAACTGGTTCTGGCCAAACTGCAACAAAAACATAGCTGGGCATTGTGGCAGGTGCCTATAGTCCCAGCTACTTGGGAGGCTGAGACAAGAGAATTGCCTAAGCCCAGGAGTTGGAGGTTGCTGTGAGCAATGATGCCATAGCACTCTGCTGAGGGTGACAAAGAGAAACTTTATGTCAGAAAAAAACAAAAAAGAAAAAAGATAACAAAACAAGGTAATGGTCAAATGGGATTAATTTCAGGGTTGTGAAAATGGCATACAAATCCATAAATGAAATACATCATATGAACAGAATGTGATGTGAACATGAACAGCCATATGATCATAATAGATGCAGTTAAAGTATTTCATGGAATTTAAAATCCTTTCATGATAAACAATCTTGAACTAGGCATGGGAAGAGCATACTTCAATATATGATGTGATGTGTATCCAGTACTAACATCATACTGAAAACGTTTTATTTAAGAACTGGAACAAGATACGGATGCCCACTTTCACAACTCCTATTCAGCGCAGTCCTTGCCAGAGGAATTAGGCCAGAAATGAAATAGCAGCATCCAAATTATTCTTAATTTTTCTCCTTTTGTAGGTAATATAACCTTACATTCAGAAAAATGTAAGGAATCCATAGGAAAAAAAAAAAACTTAGAACTATTAAACAAATTCAGTAAAGTAGCAGAATACAAAACCAAATATAAAAATCAGTAGTGTTTCTATATACCAAGAGTAAATAATCAGAGATAAGTTAAGAAGGCATAACCAAGGAAATGAAATAACTCTACAAAGAAAATCTTTAAATACTGATGAAATAAATTAAAGAGGAAAAAATAAAAAAAACATGAAAAGACATCCCATTTTCATAGAACAAAAAAATTAATGATGTTAAAATGACCATTCTACCCAAAGCAATTTAGAGATTCAATTTAATCTCTTTCAAAATACCAATGTTGTTCTTCAAAAAAATCAAAAAACATAAAACTAAAATTTTTGTGGAACCCCAAAACAAACAACAAAAGGGACCCCAGAATAGCCAAAGCAGTCTTGAGGAAAAGAAATCAAGCTGGAGGCTTCTTACTACCCTACTTCAAAAATTTCTGAAAGGCTATTCTTACCTAAACAGCATGACATTGGTAAAAGAGGAGACACATGGACCAATGAAACTTAATACACGTCCTGTGGATTTTTGACAAAGACTCCCACTATGAAAAACGGGGAAAAGGCACTCTTTTAATACTTCAATAAATGATTCTCAGAAGGTCGTTATTTATGTGCAGAAGAATGAAACAAGATCTGTATATCTCAGTATTGCAAAAATCAACTCAAAATAGATTAAACATAAAACCCCAAACTATAAAAGTACTAGTAGAAAATATACAGGAAATTTTCTAAGACATTGGTCTAGGAAATTTTTTTTGGAGGGGGTGCTAAAACTTCAACAACATAGGTATAACTTTTTAAAAAAGATAAATTTGACTATGTTTCAACTAGTAAGCTTCTGCAGAAGAAAGGAAAAAATCCAAATGTTAAAGTAATAACTTATAGGGCACGATTCATATACATTCAGAAATGTTTTGATCGTACTGTTACAAAATGTACAGAATTATGATTCAATAAAATTATAAAAAAAAAAAGTAATAACTTATGAAATGAGAGAAAATATTTGAAACTATTCATCTGACAAGGGACTAATATCTAGAATATACAAGAAGTTCAAACATCTCAAATGCATAAATAAATTAATTAATTAAAAAATGGGCAAAGTGGGCGGCACCTGTGGCTCAGTGGGTAGGGCCCCGGCCCCATATACTGAGGGTGGCAGGTTTGAACCTGACCCTGGCCAAACTGCAACAAAAGAAAATTAGCCAGGTATTGTAGCGGCACCTGTAGTTCCAGCTACTCGGGAGGCTGAGGCAATATAATCATGTAAGCCCAGGAGTTGGAGGTTACTGTGAGCTGTGATGCCACAACACTCTACCCAGGGTGACAGCTTGAGACTCTGTCTCAAAAAAAAAAAAGTGGACAAAAAACTTCAATACATATTTCTCAAAAGAAGACATACAAATGGCCAACAGGTATATGAAAAAAATGCTCAAATTCCTTACCATCTGGGAACTGCAAATCAAAACCCTCCTTAAAATGGCTATTATCAAAAAGATAATAACCCAACAAATACTGCTGGGGATGCAAAGAAAAGTGAACTTTTACACTTGGATTTTTGTTGGACATGTATAGTACTACAGCCAGTATAATATCCAGTATAGAGAATTTGTAAAAAACTAAAATTTTTATTATAATATGATCTATTCCTCCCACTGCTGGGGTATTTATCCCAATGAAGGCAACTCAGTAAATCAAAGAGATATCTATAACCCCATGTTTGTTTCAGCACTATTCACAAAAGAAAAAATATGGAATGAACCCAAGTATCTTCAGCAAATGAATGAATAAAGAAGTTTTGAGATGCCTTTCTTGGTTTATTTTTCAGATTATTTATTGTTGGCATATAGTAATATATTTACAATAGCTAGAAATGAAATAAAGTACCTGGAGATAAACTTAACCCCTCTAAAGAAAGCTATAAATAACAATGAAGGAATTGAAAGGGAACAGAATAAACTATATTTATATAATATTTATATAGTTTATTCTGGAAGAGTACCCAAATTAGAAGAATAAATATAGTTCAAACATTAATACTACCCAAAGCATCTACAGATTCAGCACAATCACCATCAAAATACCAATGACCTTCTCACAGAAATAGAAACAAATAATTCTAAAATGTATATAGAACTACAAAAAATCCAAACCAGCAAAAGCTATCCTGATTAAAGGGGACAAAATTGAAGGAATAACTTTACCTGACTTCAAACTATATGGCACAGTTGTAGTAATTAAAACAGCATGATATTGGTACAGAGACCAAAGGAACAGAATAGTGAATCCAGAATTGAATCCTCACATCTTTAATGAACTTATCTTTGACAAAGGTGCCAAGAACATACAGTGGGAAAAGGAGAGTCTCTTCAATAATCTGAGGTAAATATGCTATCTCCAAAAGTGTCCAAAATTATTCAGATGAATCAAAAACGGAAAGCAATCCACGTGAATACACAAATCAAATTGTGTGTATTCATCCTGTTGAATACCTCCATTATAAAATAAATGAACTACTGATCCATTACACAATCTCAGTAACATTATGCTTCATGGCAAAAGCCAGAGAAGAAAGTGACCATCCACGGAGTAACAGCTTCCTTGCAACTGGGCTCGGTGAGACTGGGGAGAGAAGACTTCAGGCATCTCTGGCTGACCAGATCTGCCCAGAAACATCCCTTTGGGGACACAGGGAGACAGCGTGAGACTTCTGGACCCCCTGAGGAAGGCAAAAGCAGTGGAGATCTGGCAAGTGGTTGCGTGTGTTCGTTCGGTCTCATCCTGCCGGCAGCTGTGACTACAGCACCAGTGAGATTGCAAGCTGAAAAGGCCTTACCTGTGAGCTGTTTGGGTTTCTTTTAGACCTGGCACTCGGTTGAACTGCCTTGAGAGAACTAGGGCAAGAGTGGGAAGGTATTTGAGTGTTGTCTGGGGCTCGAGACTGAGCCACCGAGCCAGAAAGAGCTTCCAGTGTTTGGTTGTGGGCTGTGTGAAGCCATTGTAGAAGATCTGCCCTGGCAAGCTCCACCCTCAGGGTCGCAGAACAGCCATCAGGCAGGAGCGAGTAATCTAGTGACTGAGCAGCCTAAAGGCGGCGACTGAGACGCCTTGCAGCCTTAGCCCTCAGGGCATTGGGTGAGCCCAGTTTCGGCACACTGGGTAAATGAAGGCCACTTAAGGAGTGATCCCAGCCACAAGCGCTTTCCTGGGAAAGCTTCTGCTTAGCCCAAGTTTGCGATTTAAAGTGCCTTCT